>OX451739.1:405836999-405856999 GCA_948472305.1 Vicia faba | reverse complement strand
TTGTTGTTTATTTGACGTTGTTGTTGTTGTTTATTTGACGTTGTTATTGTTGTTTATTTGATGTTGTTGTTGTTGTTGTTTATTTGACGTTGTTGTTGTTGTTGTTTATTTGACGTTGTTGTTGTTGTTATTTATTTGACGTTGTTGTTGTTATTGTTTATTAGACATTGTTGTTGTTATTGTTTATTTGACGTTGTTATTGTTGTTTATTTGACGTTGTTGTTATTGTTGTTGTTTATTTGACGTTGTTGTTGTTGTTTATTGGACGTTGCTGTTATTGTTGTTGTTTATTTGACGTTGTTGTTGTTGTTTATTGGACGTTGATATTGTTGTTGTTGTTGTTTATTGGACATTGTTGTTGTTTATTTGACGTTGTTGTTGTTGTTTATTGGACGTTGTTGTTGTTTATTTGACGTTGTTGTTGTTCTTGTTTATTTGACGTTGTTGTTGTTGTTATTGTTGTTGTTTATTTGACGTTCTTGTTGTTGTTGTTGTTGTTGTTTATTTGATGTTGTTGTTGTTGTTGTTGTTTATTTGACATTGTTGTTGTTGTTGACGTTGTTGTTGTTGTTTATTTGATGTTGTTGTTGTTGTTGTTTATTTGACATTGTTGTTGATGTTGACGTTGTTGTTGTTGTTGTTTATTTGACATTGTTGTTGTTGTTGTTGTTGTTGACGTTGTTGTTGTTGTTGTTGTTTACTTGACATTGTTGTTATTGTTGTTGTTTATTTGACGTTGTTTTAGTTGTTGTTTATTTGACGTTGTTGTTTATTTGACATTGTTGTTGTTGTTGTTGACGTTGTTGTTGTTGTTGTTTATTTGACATTGTTGTTGTTGTTGTTGACGTTGTTGGTGTTGTTGTTTATTTGACGTTGTTATTGTTGTTGTTGTTTATTTGACGTTGTTTTAGTTGTTGTTGTTTATTTGACATTGTTGTTGTTGTTTATTCGACGTTGTTGTTGTTGACATTGTTGTTGTTGTTGTTTATTTGACGTTGTTGTTGTTGTTTATTTGACTTAGTTGTTGTTGTTGACATTGTTGTTGTTGTTGTTTATTTGACATTTTTGTTGTTGTTGATGTTGTTGTTGTTGTTGTTTATTTGACGTTGTTTTTATTGTTTATTTGACGTTGTTTTTGTTGTTTATTTGACGTTGTTATTGTTGTTGTTGTTGTTTATTTGACGTTGTTGTTGTTGTTGTTGTTGTTTATTTGACGTTGTTGTTGTTGTTGTTGTTGTTTATTTGACGTTGTTGTTGTTATTTATTTGACGTTGTTGTTGTTGTTGTTTATTTGACGTTGTTGTTGTTGTTGTTTATTTGATGTTGTTGTTGTTGTTGTTTATTTAACATTGGTGTTGTTGTTGTTGTTTATTTGACGTTGTTATTGTTGTTATTTATTTGACGTCGTTGTTGTTGTTATTGTTTATTTGACGTTGTTGTTGTTGTTTATTTGACGTTTTTATTGTAGTTTATTTGACGTTGTTTATGTTATTTGACGTTGTTGTTGTTGTTGTTGTTGTTGTATTTGTTGTTGTTGTTGTTGTTGTTTCTTATTTGACGTTGTTGTTATTGTTGTTGTTTATTTGACGTTGTTGTTGCTGTTGTTTATTTGACGTTGTTGTTGTTGTTGTTTATTTGACGTTGTTGCTGTTATTTATTTGACGTTATTGTCGATGTTGTTGTTTATTTGACATTGTTGTTGTTGTTGTTGTTTATTTGACGTTGTTGTTGTTGTTATATATTTGACGTTGTTGTTGTTGTTATTGTTTATTTGACGTTGTTGTTGTTGTTTATTTGACGTTGTTGTTGTTGTTGATGTTGTTGTTGTTGTTGACGTTGTTGTTGTTGTTGTTGTTTATTTGACGTTAATGTTGTTGTTGTTTATTTGACGTTGTTGTTGCTGTTGTTTATTTGACGTTGTTGTTGTTGTTGTTTATTTGACGTTGTTGTTGTTGTTGACGTTGTTGTTGTTGTTGTTGTTTATTTGACGTTGTTATTGTTGTTGCTGTTGTTTATTTGACGTTGTTGTTGTTGTTGTTTATTTGACGTTGTTGTTGGTGTTGTTGTTTATTTGACGTTGTTGTTGTTATTTATTTGACGTTGTTGTTGTTGTTGTTTATTTGACGTTGTTGTTGTTGTTGTTTATTTGACGTTGTTGTTGTTGTTGTTTATTTGACGTTGTTGTTGTTTATTTGACATTGTTGTTGTTGTTGTTGACGTTGTTGTTATTGTTTATTTGACATTGTTGTTGTTGTTGTTGTTGGTGGTGTTGTTGTTTATTTGACGTTGTTGTTGTTGTTGTTGTTTATTTGACGTTGTTTTAGTTGTTGTTGACATTGTTGTTGTTGTTATTGTTTATTTGACGTTTTTGTTGTTGTTGATGTTGTTGTTGTTGTTTATTTGACGTTGTTGTTGTTGTTTATTTGACGTTGTTGTTGTTATTGTTGTTGTTTATTTGACGTTGTTGTTGTTGTTGTTGTTGTTTATTTGACATTGTTGTTGTTGTTGACGTTGTTGTTGTTGTTTATTTGACATTGTTGTTGTTGTTGTTGTTTATTTGACGTTGTTGTTGTTGTTGTTGTTTATTTGACGTAGTTGTTGTTGTTGACATTGTTGTTGTTGTTGTTGTTTATTTGACGTTTTTGTTGTTGTTGATGTTGTTGATGTTGTTGTTGTTGTTGTTTATTTGATGTTGTTGTTATTGTCTATTTGACGTTGTTGTTGTTGTTGTTTATTTGACGTTGTTGTTGTTGTTTATTTGACGTTGTTATTGTTGTTTATTTGATGTTGTTGTTGTTGTTGTTTATTTGACATTGTTGTTGTTGTTGTTTATTTGACGTTGTTGTTGTTGTTATTTATTTGACGTTGTTGTTGTTGTTGTTATTTTTATTAGACATTGTTGTTGTTGTTGTTGTTTATTTGACGTTGTTATTGTTGTTTATTTGACGTTGTTGTTATTGTTGTTGTTTATTTGACGTTGTTGTTGTTGTTTATTGGACGTTGAAATTGTTGTTGTTGTTGTTTATTGGACATTGTTGTTGTTTATTTGACGTTGTTGTTGTTGTTTATTGGACGTTGTTGTTGTTTATTTGACGTTGTTGTTGTTGTTGTTGTTTATTTGACGTTGTTGTTGTTGTTGTTGTTATTGTTGTTGTTTATTTGACGTTCTTGTTGTTGTTGTTGTTGTTGTTTATTTGATGTTGTTGTTGTTGTTGTTTATTTGACATTGTTGTTGTTGTTGACGTTGTTGTTGTTGTTTATTTGATGTTGTTGTTGTTGTTGTTGTTGTTTATTTGACATTGTTGTTGATGTTGACGTTGTTGTTGTTGTTGTTGTTTATTTGACATTGTTGTTGTTGTTGTTGTTGACGTTGTTGTTGTTGTTGTTTACTTGACGTTGTTGTTATTGTTGTTGTTTATTTGACGTTGTTTTAGTTGTTGTTTATTTGAGGTTGTTGTTTATTTGACATTGTTGTTGTTGTTGACGTTGTTGTTGTTGTTGTTTATTTGACATTGCTGTTGTTGTTGTTGACGTTGTTGGTGTTGTTGTTTATTTGACGTTGTTATTGTTGTTGTTGTTTATTTGACGTTGTTTTAGTTGTTGTTGTTTATTTGACATTGTTGTTGTTGTTTATTCGACGTTGTTGTTGTTGACATTGTTGTTGTTGTTGTTTATTTGACGTTGTTGTTGTTGTTTATTTGACTTAGTTGTTGTTGTTGACATTGTTGTTGTTGTTGTTTATTTGACATTTTTGTTGTTGTTGATGTTGTTGTTGTTGTTGTTTATTTGACGTTGTTTTTATTGTTTATTTGACGTTGTTGTTGTTGTTTATTTGACGTTGTTGTTGTTGTTATTGTTGTTGTTTATTTGACGTTCTTGTTGTTGTTGTTGTTTATTTGATGTTGTTGTTGTTGTTGTTTATTTGACATTGTTGTTGTTGTTGACGTTGTTGTTGTTGTTTATTTGATGTTGTTGTTGTTGTTGTTTATTTGACATTGTTGTTGATGTTGACGTTGTTGTTGTTGTTGTTGTTTATTTGACATTGTTGTTGTTGTTGTTGACGTTGTTGTTGTTGTTGTTTACTTGACATTGTTGTTATTGTTGTTGTTTATTTGACGTTGTTTTAGTTGTTGTTTATTTGACGTTGTTGTTTATTTGACATTGTTGTTGTTGTTGACGTTGTTGTTGTTGTTGTTTATTTGACATTGTTGTTGTTGTTGTTGACGTTGTTGGTGTTGTTGTTTATTTGACGTTGTTATTGTTGTTGTTGTTTATTTGACGTTGTTTTAGTTGTTGTTGTTTATTTGACATTTTTGTTGTTGTTTATTCGACGTTGTTGTTGTTGACATTGTTGTTGTTGTTGTTTATTTGACGTTGTTGTTGTTGTTTATTTGACTTAGTTGTTGTTGTTGACATTGTTGTTGTTGTTGTTTATTTGACATTTTTGTTGTTGTTGATGTTGTTGTTGTTGTTGTTGTTTATTTGACGTTGTTTTTATTGTTTATTTGACGTTGTTGTTGTTGTTTATTTGACGTTGTTGTTGTTGTTGTTATTGTTGTTGTTTATTTGACGTTGTTGTTGTTGTTGTTTATTTGATGTTGTTGTTGTTGTTGTTTATTTGACGTTGGTGTTGTTGTTGTTGTTTATTTGACGTTGTTATTGTTGTTATTTATTTGACGTCGTTGTTGTTGTTATTGTTTATTTGACGTTGTTGTTGTTGTTGTTTATTTGACGTTTTTATTGTAGTTTATTTGACGTTGTTTTTGTTATTTGACGTTGTTGTTGTTGTTGTTGTTGTTGTTGTATTTGTTGTTGTTGTTGTTGTTTCTTATTTGACGTTGTTGTTATTGTTGTTGTTTATTTGACGTTGTTGTTGCTGTTGTTTATTTGACGTTGTTGTTGTTGTTGTTTATTTGACGTTGTTGCTGTTATTTATTTGACGTTATTGTCGATGTTGTTGTTTATTTGACATTGTTGTTGTTGTTGTTTATTTGACGTTGTTGTTGTTGTTATATATTTGACGTTGTTGTTGTTGTTATTGTTTATTTGACGTTGTTGTTGTTGTTTATTTGACGTTGTTGTTGTTGTTGACGTTGTTGTTGTTGTTGACGTTGTTGTTGTTGTTGTTTATTTGACGTTGATGTTGTTGTTGTTTATTTGACGTTGTTGTTGCTGTTGTTTATTTGACGTTGTTGTTGTTGTTGTTTATTTGACGTTGTTGTTGTTGTTTATTTGACGTTGTTGTTGTTGTTGACGTTGTTGTTGTTGTTGTTGTTTATTTGACGTTGTTATTGTTGTTGCTGTTGTTTATTTGACGTTGTTGTTGTTGTTGTTGTTGTTTATTTGACGTTGTTGTTGTTGTTGTTGTTGTTTATTTGACGTTGTTGTTGTTATTTATTTGACGTTGTTGTTGTTGTTGTTTATTTGACGTTGTTGTTGTTGTTGTTTATTTGACGTTGTTGTTGTTGTTGTTTATTTGACGTTGTTGTTGTTTATTTGACATTGTTGTTGTTGTTGTTGACGTTGTTGTTATTGTTTATTTGACATTGTTGTTGTTGTTGTTGGTGGTGTTGTTGTTTATTTGACGTTGTTGTTGTTGTTGTTTATTTGACGTTGTTTTAGTTGTTGTTGACATTGTTGTTGTTGTTATTGTTTATTTGACGTTTTTGTTATTGTTGATGTTGTTGTTGTTGTTTATTTGACGTTGTTGTTGTTGTTTATTTGACGTTGTTGTTGTTATTGTTGTTGTTTATTTGACGTTGTTGTTGTTGTTTATTTGATGTTGTTGTTGTTGTTTATTTGACATTGTTGTTGTTGTTGACGTTGTTGTTGTTGTTTATTTGACATTGTTGTTGTTGTTGTTGTTGTTTATTTGACGTTGTTGTTGTTGTTGTTTATTTGACGTAGTTGTTGTTGTTGACATTGTTGTTGTTGTTGTTGTTTATTTGACGTTTTTGTTGTTGTTGATGTTGTTGATGTTGTTGTTGTTGTTGTTGTTTATTTGACGTTGTTGTTATTGTCTATTTGACGTTGTTGTTGTTGTTTATTTGACGTTGTTGTTGTTGTTTATTTGACGTTGTTATTGTTGTTTATTTGATGTTGTTGTTGTTGTTGTTTATTTGACGTTGTTGTTGTTGTTGTTTATTTGACGTTGTTGTTGTTGTTATTTATTTGACGTTGTTGTTGTTGTTGTTATTTTTATTAGACATTGTTGTTGTTGTTGTTTATTTGACGTTGTTATTGTTGTTTATTTGACGTTGTTGTTATTGTTGTTGTTTATTTGACGTTGTTGTTGTTGTTTATTGGACGTTGATATTGTTGTTGTTGTTGTTTATTGGACATTGTTGTTGTTTATTTGACGTTGTTGTTGTTGTTGTTTATTGGACGTTGTTGTTGTTTATTTGACGTTGTTGTTGTTGTTGTTTATTTGACGTTGTTGTTGTTGTTATTGTTGTTGTTTATTTGACGTTCTTGTTGTTGTTGTTGTTGTTGTTTATTTGATGTTGTTGTTGTTGTTGTTTATTTGACATTGTTGTTGTTGTTGACGTTGTTGTTGTTGTTTATTTGATGTTGTTGTTGTTGTTGTTGTTTATTTGACATTGTTGTTGATGTTGACGTTGTTGTTGTTGTTGTTGTTTATTTGACATTGTTGTTGTTGTTGTTGTTGACGTTGTTGTTGTTGTTGTTTACTTGACGTTGTTGTTATTGTTGTTGTTTATTTGACGTTGTTTTAGTTGTTGTTTATTTGACGTTGTTGTTTATTTGACATTGTTGTTGTTGTTGACGTTGTTGTTGTTGTTGTTTATTTGACATTGTTGTTGTTGTTGTTGACGTTGTTGGTGTTGTTGTTTATTTGACATTGTTATTGTTGTTGTTGTTTATTTGACGTTGTTTTAGTTGTTGTTGTTTATTTGACATTGTTGTTGTTGTTTATTCGACGTTGTTGTTGTTGACACTGTTGTTGTTGTTGTTTATTTGACGTTGTTGTTGTTGTTTATTTGACTTAGTTGTTGTTGTTGACATTGTTGTTGTTGTTGTTTATATAACATTTTTGTTGTTGTTGATGTTGGTGTTGTTGTTGTTTATTTGACGTTGTTTTTATTGTTTATTTGACGTTGTTGTTGTTGTTGTTGTTGTTTATTTGACGTTGTTGTTGTTGTTATTGTTGTTGTTTATTTGACGTTGTTGTTGTTGTTTATTTGATGTTGTTGTTGTTGTTGTTTATTTGACGTTGGTGTTGTTGTTGTTGTTTATTTGACGTTGTTATTGTTGTTATTTATTTGACGTCGTTGTTGTTGTTATTGTTTATTTGACGTTGTTGTTGTTGTTTATTTGACGTTTTTATTGTAGTTTATTTGACGTTGTTTTTGTTATTTGACGTTGTTGTTGTTGTTGTTGTTGTATTTGTTGTTGTTGTTGTTGTTTCTTATTTGACGTTGTTGTTATTGTTGTTGTTTATTTGACGTTGTTGTTGCTGTTGTTTATTTGACGTTGTTGTTGTTGTTGTTTATTTGACGTTGTTGTTTATTTGATGTTATTGTTGTTGTTGACGTTGTTGTTGTTGTTGTTTATTTGACGTTGTTGCTGTTATTTTTTTGACGTTGTTGTCGATGTTGTTGTTTATTTGACATTGTTGTTGTTGTTGTTTATTTGACGTTGTTGTTGTTGTTATATATTTGACGTTGTTGTTGTTGTTATTGTTTATTTGACGTTGTTGTTGTTGTTTATTTGACGTTGTTGTTGTTGTTGACATTGTTGTTGTTGTTGACGTTGTTGTTGTTGTTGTTGTTTATTTGACGTTGATGTTGTTGTTGTTTATTTGACGTTGTTGTTGTTTATTTGACGTTGTTGTTGTTGTTTATTTGACGGTGTTGTTGTGGTTGTTTATTTGACGTTGTTGTTGTTGTTGACGTTGTTGTTATTGTTGTTGTTGTTGTTGTTTATTTTACGTTTTTGTTGTTGTTGATGTTGTTGTTGTTTTTGTAGTTGTTTATTTGACGTTGTTGTTATTGTCTATTTGACGTTGTTGTTGTTGTTTATTTGACGTTGTTGTTGTTGTTTATTTGACGTTGTTATTGTTGTTTATTTGATGTTGTTGTTGTTGTTGTTGTTTATTTGACGTTGTTGTTGTTGTTTATTTGACGTTGTTGTTGTTGTTATTTATTTGACGTTGTTGTTGTTGTTGTTTATTTGACATTGTTATTGTTGTTTATTTGACGTTGTTGTTATTGTTGTTGTTTATTTGACGTTGTTGTTGTTGTTTATTGGACGTTGATATTGTTGTTGTTGTTGTTTATTGGACATTGTTGTTGTTTATTTGACGTTGTTGTTGTTGTTTATTGGACGTTGTTGTTGTTTATTTGACGTTGTTGTTGTTGTTGTTGTTGTTTATTTGACGTTGTTGTTGTTGTTATTGTTGTTGTTTATTTGACGTTCTTGTTGTTGTTGTTGTTGTTGTTGTTGTTGTTGTTGTTTATTTGATGTTGTTGTTGTTGTTTATTTGATATTGTTGTTGTTGTTGACGTTGTTGTTGTTGTTTATTTGATGTTGTTGTTGTTGTTGTTGTTTATTTGACATTGTTGTTGATGTTGACGTTGTTGTTGTTGTTGTTGTTTATTTGACATTGTTGTTGTTGTTGTTGTTGACGTTGTTGTTGTTGTTGTTTACTTGACGTTGTTGTTATTGTTGTTGTTTATTTGACGTTGTTTTAGTTGTTGTTTATTTGAGGTTGTTGTTTATTTGACATTGTTGTTGTTGTTGACGTTGTTGTTGTTGTTGTTTATTTGACATTGTTGTTGTTGTTGTTGACGTTGTTGGTGTTGTTGTTTATTTGACGTTGTTATTGTTGTTGTTGTTTATTTGACGTTGTTTTAGTTGTTGTTGTTTATTTGACATTGTTGTTGTTGTTTATTCGACGTTGTTGTTGTTGACATTGTTGTTGTTGTTGTTTATTTGACGTTGTTGTTGTTGTTTATTTGACTTAGTTGTTGTTGTTGACATTGTTGTTGTTGTTGTTTATTTGACATTTTTGTTGTTGTTGGTGTTGTTGTTGTTGTTGTTTATTTGACGTTGTTTTTATTGTTTATTTGACGTTGTTGTTGTTGTTGTTTATTTGACGTTGTTGTTGTTATTGTTGTTGTTTATTTGACGTTCTTGTTGTTGTTGTTGTTTATTTGATGTTGTTGTTGTTGTTGTTTATTTGACATTGTTGTTGTTGTTGACGTTGTTGTTGTTGTTTATTTGATGTTGTTGTTGTTGTTGTTTATTTGACATTGTTGTTGATGTTGACGTTGTTGTTGTTGTTGTTGTTTATTTGACATTGTTGTTGTTGTTGTTGTTGACGTTGTTGTTGTTGTTGTTTACTTGACATTGTTGTTATTGTTGTTGTTTATTTGACGTTGTTTTAGTTGTTGTTTATTTGACGTTGTTGTTTATTTGACATTGTTGTTGTTGTTGACGTTGTTGTTGTTGTTGTTTATTTGACATTGTTGTTGTTGTTGTTGACGTTGTTGGTGTTGTTGTTTATTTGACGTTGTTATTGTTGTTGTTGTTTATTTGACGTTGTTTTAGTTGTTGTTGTTTATTTGACATTTTTGTTGTTGTTTATTCGACGTTGTTGTTGTTGACATTGTTGTTGTTGTTGTTTATTTGACGTTGTTGTTGTTGTTTATTTGACTTAGTTGTTGTTGTTGACATTGTTGTTGTTGTTGTTTATTTGACATTTTTGTTGTTGTTGATGTTGTTGTTGTTGTTGTTTATTTGACGTTGTTTTTATTGTTTATTTGACGTTGTTGTTGTTGTTGTTGTTTATTTGACGTTGTTGTTGTTGTTGTTATTGTTGTTGTTTATTTGACGTTGTTGTTGTTGTTGTTGTTTATTTGATGTTGTTGTTGTTGTTGTTTATTTGACGTTGGTGTTGTTGTTGTTGTTTATTTGACGTTGTTATTGTTGTTATTTATTTGACGTCGTTGTTGTTGTTATTGTTTATTTGACGTTGTTGTTGTTGTTTATTTGACGTTTTTATTGTAGTTTATTTGACGTTGTTTTTGTTATTTGACGTTGTTGTTGTTGTTGTTGTTGTTGTTGTATTTGTTGTTGTTGTTGTTGTTGTTTCTTATTTGACGTTGTTGTTATTGTTGTTGTTTATTTGACGTTGTTGTTGCTGTTGTTTATTTGACGTTATTGTTGTTGTTGTTTATTTGACGTTGTTGCTGTTATTTATTTGACGTTATTGTCGATGTTGTTGTTTATTTGACATTGTTGTTGTTGTTGTTTATTTGACGTTGTTGTTGTTGTTATATATTTGACGTTGTTGTTGTTGTTATTGTTTATTTGACGTTGTTGTTGTTGTTTATTTGACGTTGTTGTTGTTGTTGACGTTGTTGTTGTTGTTGACGTTGTTGTTGTTGTTGTTGTTTATTTGACGTTGATGTTGTTGTTGTTTATTTGACGTTGTTGTTGCTGTTGTTTATTTGACGTTGTTGTTGTTGTTGTTTATTTGACGTTGTTGTTGTTGTTTATTTGACGTTGTTGTTGTTGTTGACGTTGTTGTTGTTGTTGTTGTTTATTTGACGTTGTTATTGTTGTTGCTGTTGTTTATTTGACGTTGTTGTTGTTGTTGTTGTTTATTTGACGTTGTTGTTGTTGTTGTTGTTTATTTGACGTTGTTGTTGTTATTTATTTGACGTTGTTGTTGTTGTTGTTTATTTGACGTTGTTGTTGTTGTTGTTTATTTGACGTTGTTGTTGTTGTTGTTTATTTGACGTTGTTGTTGTTTATTTGACATTGTTGTTGTTGTTGTTGACGTTGTTGTTATTGTTTATTTGACATTGTTGTTGTTGTTGTTGGTGGTGTTGTTGTTTATTTGACGTTGTTGTTGTTGTTGTTGTTTATTTGACGTTGTTTTAGTTGTTGTTGACATTGTTGTTGTTGTTATTGTTTATTTGACGTTTTTGTTATTGTTGATGTTGTTGTTGTTGCTGTTTATTTGACGTTGTTGTTGTTGTTTATTTGACGTTGTTGTTGTTATTGTTGTTGTTTATATGACGTTGTTGTTGTTGTTTATTTGATGTTGTTGTTGTTGTTTATTTGACATTGTTGTTGTTGTTGACGTTGTTGTTGTTGTTTATTTGACATTGTTGTTGTTGTTGTTGTTTATTTGACGTTGTTGTTGTTGTTGTTTATTTGACGTAGTTGTTGTTGTTGACATTGTTGTTGTTGTTGTTTATTTGACGTTTTTGTTGTTGTTGATGTTGTTGATGTTGTTGTTGTTGTTGTTGTTTATTTGACGTTGTTGTTATTGTCTATTTGACGTTGTTGTTGTTGTTTATTTGACGTTGTTGTTGTTGTTTATTTGACGTTGTTATTGTTGTTTATTTGATGTTGTTGTTGTTGTTGTTTATTTGACGTTGTTGTTGTTGTTGTTTATTTGACGTTGTTGTTATTGTTATTTATTTGACGTTGTTGTTGTTGTTGTTATTTTTATTAGACATTGTTGTTGTTGTTGTTTATTTGACGTTGTTATTGTTGTTTATTTGACGTTGTTGTTATTGTTGTTGTTTATTTGACGTTGTTGTTGTTATTTATTGGACGTTGATATTGTTGTTGTTGTTGTTTATTGGACATTGTTGTTGTTTATTTGACGTTGTTGTTGTTGTTGTTTATTGGACGTTGTTGTTGTTTATTTGACGTTGTTGTTGTTGTTGTTTATTTGACGTTGTTGTTGTTGTTATTGTTGTTGTTTATTTGACGTTCTTGTTGTTGTTGTTGTTGTTGTTTATTTGATGTTGTTGTTGTTGTTGTTTATTTGACATTGTTGTTGTTGTTGACGTTGTTGTTGTTGTTTATTTGATGTTGTTGTTGTTGTTGTTGTTTATTTGACATTGTTGTTGATGTTGACGTTGTTGTTGTTGTTGTTGTTTATTTGACGTTGTTGTTGTTGTTATTTATTTGACGTTGTTGTTGTTGTTGTTTATTTGACATTGTTATTGTTGTTTATTTGACGTTGTTGTTATTGTTGTTGTTTATTTGACGTTGTTGTTGTTGTTTATTGGACGTTGATATTGTTGTTGTTGTTGTTTATTGGACATTGTTGTTGTTTATTTGACGTTGTTGTTGTTGTTTATTGGACGTTGTTGTTGTTTATTTGACGTTGTTGTTGTTGTTGTTTATTTGACGTTGTTGTTGTTGTTATTGTTGTTGTTTATTTGACGTTCTTGTTGTTGTTGTTGTTGTTGTTGTTGTTGTTGTTTATTTGATGTTGTTGTTGTTGTTTATTTGATATTGTTGTTGTTGTTGACGTTGTTGTTGTTGTTTATTTGATGTTGTTGTTGTTGTTGTTGTTTATTTGACATTGTTGTTGATGTTGACGTTGTTGTTGTTGTTGTTGTTTATTTGACATTGTTGTTGTTGTTGTTGTTGACGTTGTTGTTGTTGTTGTTTACTTGACGTTGTTGTTATTGTTGTTGTTTATTTGACGTTGTTTTAGTTGTTGTTTATTTGAGGTTGTTGTTTATTTGACATTGTTGTTGTTGTTGACGTTGTTGTTGTTGTTGTTTATTTGACATTGTTGTTGTTGTTGTTGACGTTGTTGGTGTTGTTGTTTATTTGACGTTGTTATTGTTGTTGTTGTTTATTTGACGTTGTTTTAGTTGTTGTTGTTTATTTGACATTGTTGTTGTTGTTTATTCGACGTTGTTGTTGTTGACATTGTTGTTGTTGTTGTTTATTTGACGTTGTTGTTGTTGTTTATTTGACTTAGTTGTTGTTGTTGACATTGTTGTTGTTGTTGTTTATTTGACATTTTTGTTGTTGTTGGTGTTGTTGTTGTTGTTGTTTATTTGACGTTGTTTTTATTGTTTATTTGACGTTGTTGTTGTTGTTGTTTATTTGACGTTGTTGTTGTTATTGTTGTTGTTTATTTGACGTTCTTGTTCTTGTTGTTGTTTATTTGATGTTGTTGTTGTTGTTTATTTGACATTGTTGTTGTTGTTGACGTTGTTGTTGTTGTTTATTTGATGTTGTTGTTGTTGTTGTTTATTTGACATTGTTGTTGATGTTGACGTTGTTGTTGTTGTTGTTGTTTATTTGACATTGTTGTTGTTGTTGTTGTTGACGTTGTTGTTGTTGTTGTTTACTTGACATTGTTGTTATTGTTGTTGTTTATTTGACGTTGTTTTAGTTGTTGTTTATTTGACGTTGTTGTTTATTTGACATTGTTGTTGTTGTTGACGTTGTTGTTGTTGTTGTTTATTTGACATTGTTGTTGTTGTTGTTGACGTTGTTGGTGTTGTTGTTTATTTGACGTTGTTATTGTTGTTGTTGTTTATTTGACGTTGTTTTAGTTGTTGTTGTTTATTTGACATTTTTGTTGTTGTTTATTCGACGTTGTTGTTGTTGACATTGTTGTTGTTGTTGTTTATTTGACGTTGTTGTTGTTGTTTATTTGACTTAGTTGTTGTTGTTGACATTGTTGTTGTTGTTGTTTATTTGACATTTTTGTTGTTGTTGATGTTGTTGTTGTTGTTGTTTATTTGACGTTGTTTTTATTGTTTATTTGACGTTGTTGTTGTTGTTGTTGTTTATTTGACGTTGTTGTTGTTGTTGTTATTGTTGTTGTTTATTTGACGTTGTTGTTGTTGTTGTTTATTTGATGTTGTTGTTGTTGTTGTTTATTTGACGTTGGTGTTGTTGTTGTTGTTTATTTGACGTTGTTATTGTTGTTATTTATTTGACGTCGTTGTTGTTGTTATTGTTTATTTGACGTTGTTGTTGTTGTTTATTTGACGTTTTTATTGTAGTTTATTTGACGTTGTTTTTGTTATTTGACGTTGTTGTTGTTGTTGTTGTTGTTGTTGTATTTGTTGTTGTTGTTGTTGTTGTTTCTTATTTGACGTTGTTGTTATTGTTGTTGTTTATTTGACGTTGTTGTTGCTGTTGTTTATTTGACGTTATTGTTGTTGTTGTTTATTTGACGTTGTTGCTGTTATTTATTTGACGTTATTGTCGATGTTGTTGTTTATTTGACATTGTTGTTGTTGTTGTTTATTTGACGTTGTTGTTGTTGTTATATATTTGACGTTGTTGTTGTTGTTATTGTTTATTTGACGTTGTTGTTGTTGTTTATTTGACGTTGTTGTTGTTGTTGACGTTGTTGTTGTTGTTGACGTTGTTGTTGTTGTTGTTGTTTATTTGACGTTGATGTTGTTGTTGTTTATTTGACGTTGTTGTTGCTGTTGTTTATTTGACGTTGTTGTTGTTGTTGTTTATTTGACGTTGTTGTTGTTGTTTATTTGACGTTGTTGTTGTTGTTGACGTTGTTGTTGTTGTTGTTGTTTATTTGACGTTGTTATTGTTGTTGCTGTTGTTTATTTGACGTTGTTGTTGTTGTTGTTGTTTATTTGACGTTGTTGTTGTTGTTGTTGTTTATTTGACGTTGTTGTTGTTATTTATTTGACGTTGTTGTTGTTGTTGTTTATTTGACGTTGTTGTTGTTGTTGTTTATTTGACGTTGTTGTTGTTGTTGTTTATTTGACGTTGTTGTTGTTTATTTGACATTGTTGTTGTTGTTGTTGACGTTGTTGTTATTGTTTATTTGACATTGTTGTTGTTGTTGTTGGTGGTGTTGTTGTTTATTTGACGTTGTTGTTGTTGTTGTTTATTTGACGTTGTTTTAGTTGTTGTTGACATTGTTGTTGTTGTTATTGTTTATTTGACGTTTTTGTTATTGTTGATGTTGTTGTTGTTGCTGTTTATTTGACGTTGTTGTTGTTGTTTATTTGACGTTGTTGTTGTTATTGTTGTTGTTTATATGACGTTGTTGTTGTTGTTTATTTGATGTTGTTGTTGTTGTTTATTTGACATTGTTGTTGTTGTTGACGTTGTTGTTGTTGTTTATTTGACATTGTTGTTGTTGTTGTTGTTTATTTGACGTTGTTGTTGTTGTTGTTTATTTGACGTAGTTGTTGTTGTTGACATTGTTGTTGTTGTTGTTTATTTGACGTTTTTGTTGTTGTTGATGTTGTTGATGTTGTTGTTGTTGTTGTTGTTTATTTGACGTTGTTGTTATTGTCTATTTGACGTTGTTGTTGTTGTTTATTTGACGTTGTTGTTGTTGTTTATTTGACGTTGTTATTGTTGTTTATTTGATGTTGTTGTTGTTGTTGTTTATTTGACGTTGTTGTTGTTGTTGTTTATTTGACGTTGTTGTTATTGTTATTTATTTGACGTTGTTGTTGTTGTTGTTATTTTTATTAGACATTGTTGTTGTTGTTGTTTATTTGACGTTGTTATTGTTGTTTATTTGACGTTGTTGTTATTGTTGTTGTTTATTTGACGTTGTTGTTGTTATTTATTGGACGTTGATATTGTTGTTGTTGTTGTTTATTGGACATTGTTGTTGTTTATTTGACGTTGTTGTTGTTGTTGTTTATTGGACGTTGTTGTTGTTTATTTGACGTTGTTGTTGTTGTTGTTTATTTGACGTTGTTGTTGTTGTTATTGTTGTTGTTTATTTGACGTTCTTGTTGTTGTTGTTGTTGTTGTTTATTTGATGTTGTTGTTGTTGTTGTTTATTTGACATTGTTGTTGTTGTTGACGTTGTTGTTGTTGTTTATTTGATGTTGTTGTTGTTGTTGTTGTTTATTTGACATTGTTGTTGATGTTGACGTTGTTGTTGTTGTTGTTGTTTATTTGACATTGTTGTTGTTGTTGTTGTTGACGTTGTTGTTGTTGTTGTTGTTTACTTGACGTTGTTGTTATTGTTGTTGTTTATTTGACGTTGTTTTAGTTGTTGTTTATTTGACGTTGTTGTTTATTTGACATTGTTGTTGTTGTTGACGTTGTTGTTGTTGTTGTTTATTTGACATTGTTGTTGTTGTTGTTGACGTTGTTGGTGTTGTTGTTTATTTGACATTGTTATTGTTGTTGTTGTTTATTTGACGTTGTTTTAGTTGTTGTTGTTTATTTGACATTGTTGTTGTTGTTTATTCGACGTTGTTGTTGTTGACATTGTTGTTGTTGTTGTTTATTTGACGTTGTTGTTGTTTATTTGACTTAGTTGTTGTTGTTGACATTGTTGTTGTTGTTGTTTATTTGACATTTTTGTTGTTGTTGATGTTGTTGTTGTTGTTGTTTATTTGACGTTGTTTTTATTGTTTATTTGACGTTGTTGTTGTTGTTGTTGTTTATTTGACGTTGTTGTTGTTGTTATTGTTGTTGTTTATTTGACGTTGTTGTTGTTGTTTATTTGATGTTGTTGTTGTTGTTGTTGTTTATTTGACGTTGGTGTTGTTGTTGTTGTTTATTTGACGTTGTTATTGTTGTTATTTATTTGACGTTGTTGTTGTTGTTATTGTTTATTTGACGTTGTTGTTGTTGTTTATTTGACGTTTTTATTGTAGTTTATTTGACGTTGTTTTTGTTATTTGACGTTGTTGTTGTTGTTGTTGTTGTATTTGTTGTTGTTGTTGTTGTTTCTTATTTGACGTTGTTGTTATTGTTGTTGTTTATTTGACGTTGTTGTTGTTGTTGTTTATTTGACGTTGTTGTTGTTGTTGTTTATTTGACGTTGTTGTTTATTTGACGTTATTGTTGTTGTTGACGTTGTTGTTGTTGTTGTTTATTTGACGTTGTTGCTGTTATTTTTTTGACGTTGTTGTCGATGTTGTTGTTTATTTGACATTGTTGTTGTTGTTGTTTATTTGACGTTGTTGTTGTTGTTATATATTTGACGTTGTTGTTGTTGTTATTGTTTATTTGACGTTGTTGTTGTTGTTTATTTGACGTTGTTGTTGTTGTTGACATTGTTGTTGTTGTTGACGTTGTTGTTGTTGTTGTTGTTTATTTGACGTTGATGTTGTTGTTGTTTATTTGACGTTGTTGTTGTTTATTTGACGTTGTTGTTGTTGTTGTTTATTTGACGGTGTTGTTGTGGTTGTTTATTTGACGTTGTTGTTGTTGTTGACGTTGTTGTTATTGTTGTTGTTGTTGTTGTTTATTTTACGTTTTTGTTGCTGTTGATGTTGTTGTTGTTTTTGTAGTTGTTTATTTGACGTTGTTGTTGTTTATTTGACGTTGTTGTTGTTGTTTATTTGACGTTGTTGTTGTTGTTATTGTTGTTGTTGTTGTTGTTGTTGTTTATTTGACGTTGTTGTTATTATTTGTTTGACGTTGTTGTTGTTGTTTATTTGACGTTGTGTTGTTGTTGTTTATTTGACGTTGTTGTTGTTGTTGTTTATTTGACGTTGTTGTTGTTATTTATTTGACGTTGTTGTTGTTGTTGTTTATTTGACATTATTGTTGTTGTTGTTGTTGTTGTTGTTTATTTGACGTTGTTGTTGTTGTTTATTTGACATTGTTGTTGTTGACGTTGTTGTTGTTGTTGTTTATTTGACGTTGTTGTTGTTGTTTATTTGACGTAGTTGTTGTTGTTGACGTTGTTGTTGTTATTGTTTGTTTATTTAACGATTTTGTTGTTGTTGTTGTTGTTTACTTGACGTTGTTGTTGTTGTTTATTTGATGTTGTTGTTGTTGTTGTTGTTGTTGACGTTGTTGTTGTTGTTGTTGTTGTTTTTGTTGTTTATTTGACGTTGTTGTAGTTGTTTATTTGACGTTATTGTTATTCTTGTTGTTGTTGCTGTTTATTTGACGTTATCATTGTTGTTGTTGTTGTTTATTTGACGTTGTTGTTGTTGTTGTTTATTTGACGTTGTTGTTGTTGTTATTTATTTGACATTGTTGTTGTTGTTGTTCATTTGACGTTGTTGTTGTTGTTTATTTGACGTTGTTGTTGTTGTTGTTTATTTGACGTTGTTTTTGTCATTGTTTTTGTTGTTTATTTGACGTTGTTATTGTTGTTGTTTATTTGACATTGTTGTTGTTGTTTATTTGACGTTGTTGTTGTTGTTGACGTTGTTGTTGTTGTTTATTTGACGTTGTTGTTATTGTTGTTGTTGTTTATTTGACATTGTTGTCGTTGTTGTTGTTGACGTTGTTGTTGTTGTTGTTATTTATTTGACGTTTTTGTTGTTGTTGTTATTGTTTTTGTTGTTGTTGTTGTTTATTTGACGTTGTTGTTGTTGTTATTTATTTGACGTTGTTGTTGTTGTTGTTTATTTGACATTGTTGTTGTTGTTATTGTTTTTTTGACGTTGTTGTTATTGTATATTTGACGTTGTTGTTGTTGTTGTTGACGTTGTTGTTGTTGTTTATTTGACATTGTTGTTGTTGTTGTTGACGTTGTTGGTTTTGTTGTTTATTTGACGTTGTTGTTGTTGTTGTTGTTTATTTGACGTTGTTTTAGTGGTTGTTGTTTATTTGACGTTGTTGCTGTTGTTGTTTATTTGACGTTGTTGTTGTTGACATTGTTGTTGTTGTTTATTTGACGTAGTTGTTGTTGTTGACGTTGTTGTTGTTGTTGTTGTTGTTGTTGTTGTTTATTTGACGTTTTTGTTATTGTTGATGATGTTGTTGTTGTTGTTGTTTATTTGACGTTGTTGTTATTGTTTATTTGACGTTGTTGTTGTTGTTTATTTGACGTTGTTGTTGTTGTTGTTGTTATTGTTGTGGTTTATTTGACGTTGTTGTTGTTGTTGTTGTTTATTTGATGTTGTTGTTATTGTTTATTTGACGTTGTTGTTGTTGTTGTTGTTGTTTATTTGACGTTTTTATTGTTGTTTATTTGACGTTGTTTTTGTTATTTGACGTTGTTGTTGTTGTTGTTGTTGTATTTGTTGTTGTTGTTGTTGCTTATTTGACGTTGTTGTTATTGTTGTTGTTTATTTGACGTTGTTGTTGCTGTTGTTTATTTGACAATGTTTTAGTTGTTGTTGTTTATTTGACGTTGTTGTTGTTTATTTGATGTTTTTGTTATTGACATTGTTGTTGTTGTTGTTTATATGACGTTGTTGTTGTTGTTGTTTATTTGACATAGTTGTTGTTGTTGATGTTGTTGTTGTTGTTGTTTTTTATTTGACGTTTTTGTTGTTGTTGATGTTGTTGTTGTTGTTGTTTATTTGACGTTGTTGTTATTGTTTATTTGACGTTGTTGTTGTTTATTTGACGTTGTTGTTGTTGTTATTGTTGTTGTTTATTTGACGTTGTTGTTGTTGTTGTTGTTGTTTATTTGATGTTGTTGTTGTTGTTGTTTATTTGACGTTGGTGTTGTTGTTGTTTATTTGACGTTGTTGTTGTTGTTATTTATTTGACGTTGTTGTTGTTGTTATTGTTTATTTGACGTTGTTGTTGTTGTTGTTTATTTGACGTTGTTATTGTTGTTTATTTGACGTTGTTTTTGTTATTTGACGTTGTTGTTGTTGTTGTTGTTGTTGTATTTGTTGTTGTTGTTGCTTATTTGACATTGTTGTTATTGTTGTTGTTTATTTGACGTTGTTGTTGCTGTTGTTTATTTGACGTTGTTGTTGTTGTTGTTTATTTGACAATGTTGTTGTTGTTTATTTGACGTTGTTGTTGTTGTTGACGTTGTTGTTGTTGTTGTTGTTTATTTGACGTTGTTATTGTTGTTGTTGTTGTTTATTTGACGTTGTTGTTGTCGTTGTTGTTGTTTATTTGATGTTGTTGTTGTTGTTGTTTATTTGACGTTGTTGTTGTTATTTATTTGACGTTGTTGTTGTTGTTGTTTATTTGACGTTGTTGTTGTTGTTGTTTATTTGACGTTGTTGTTGTTGTTGTTTATTTGACGTTGTTGTTGTTTATTTGACATTGTTGTTGTTGTTGTTGACGTTGTTGTTATTGTTTATTTGACATTGTTGTTGTTGTTGTTGGTGGTGTTGTTGTTTATTTGACGTTGTTGTTGTTGTTGTTTATTTGACGTTGTTTTAGTTGTTGTTGACATTGTTGTTGTTGTTATTGTTTATTTGACGTTTTTGTTGTTGTTGATGTTGTTGTTGTTGTTTATTTGACGTTGTTGTTGTTGTTTATTTGACGTTGTTGTTGTTATTGTTGTTGTTTATTTGACGTTGTTGTTGTTGTTTATTTGATGT
>OX451739.1:405804499-405829499 GCA_948472305.1 Vicia faba | reverse complement strand
TTGTT
This sequence comes from Vicia faba, assembly GCA_948472305.1. NCBI lineage: Eukaryota > Viridiplantae > Streptophyta > Magnoliopsida > Fabales > Fabaceae > Vicia > Vicia faba. The sequence continues at coordinate 405,829,494 of OX451739.1, read as the reverse complement.
TATTTGACGTTGTTGTTGTTTATTTGACATTGTTGTTGTTGTTGTTGACGTTGTTGTTATTGTTTATTTGACATTGTTGTTGTTGTTGTTGGTGGTGTTGTTGTTTATTTGACGTTGTTGTTGTTGTTGTTTATTTGACGTTGTTTTAGTTGTTGTTGACATTGTTGTTGTTGTTATTGTTTATTTGACGTTTTTGTTATTGTTGATGTTGTTGTTGTTGTTTATTTGACGTTGTTGTTGTTGTTTATTTGACGTTGTTGTTGTTATTGTTGTTGTTTATATGACGTTGTTGTTGTTGTTTATTTGATGTTGTTGTTGTTGTTTATTTGACATTGTTGTTGTTGTTGACGTTGTTGTTGTTGTTTATTTGACATTGTTGTTGTTGTTGTTGTTTATTTGACGTTGTTGTTGTTGTTGTTGTTTATTTGACGTAGTTGTTGTTGTTGACATTGTTGTTGTTGTTGTTTATTTGACGTTTTTGTTGTTGTTGATGTTGTTGATGTTGTTGTTGTTGTTGTTGTTTATTTGACGTTGTTGTTATTGTCTATTTGACGTTGTTGTTGTTGTTTATTTGACGTTGTTGTTGTTGTTTATTTGACGTTGTTATTGTTGTTTATTTGATGTTGTTGTTGTTGTTGTTTATTTGACGTTGTTGTTGTTGTTGTTTATTTGACGTTGTTGTTGTTGTTATTTATTTGACGTTGTTGTTGTTGTTGTTATTTTTATTAGACATTGTTGTTGTTGTTGTTTATTTGACGTTGTTATTGTTGTTTATTTGACGTTGTTGTTATTGTTGTTGTTTATTTGACGTTGTTGTTGTTATTTATTGGACGTTGATATTGTTGTTGTTGTTGTTTATTGGACATTGTTGTTGTTTATTTGACGTTGTTGTTGTTGTTGTTTATTGGACGTTGTTGTTGTTTATTTGACGTTGTTGTTGTTGTTGTTTATTTGACGTTGTTGTTGTTGTTATTGTTGTTGTTTATTTGACGTTCTTGTTGTTGTTGTTGTTGTTGTTTATTTGATGTTGTTGTTGTTGTTTATTTGACATTGTTGTTGTTGTTGACGTTGTTGTTGTTGTTTATTTGATGTTGTTGTTGTTGTTGTTTATTTGACATTGTTGTTGATGTTGACGTTGTTGTTGTTGTTGTTGTTTATTTGACATTGTTGTTGTTGTTGTTGTTGACGTTGTTGTTGTTGTTGTTTACTTGACGTTGTTGTTATTGTTGTTGTTTATTTGACGTTGTTTTAGTTGTTGTTTATTTGACGTTGTTGTTTATTTGACATTGTTGTTGTTGTTGACGTTGTTGTTGTTGTTGTTTATTTGACATTGTTGTTGTTGTTGTTGACGTTGTTGGTGTTGTTGTTTATTTGACATTGTTATTGTTGTTGTTGTTTATTTGACGTTGTTTTAGTTGTTGTTGTTTATTTGACATTGTTGTTGTTGTTTATTCGACGTTGTTGTTGTTGACATTGTTGTTGTTGTTGTTTATTTGACGTTGTTGTTGTTGTTTATTTGACTTAGTTGTTGTTGTTGACATTGTTGTTGTTGTTGTTTATTTGACATTTTTGTTGTTGTTGATGTTGTTGTTGTTGTTGTTTATTTGACGTTGTTTTTATTGTTTATTTGACGTTGTTGTTGTTGTTGTTGTTTATTTGACGTTGTTGTTGTTGTTATTGTTGTTGTTTATTTGACGTTGTTGTTGTTGTTTATTTGATGTTGTTGTTGTTGTTGTTGTTTATTTGACGTTGGTGTTGTTGTTGTTGTTTATTTGACGTTGTTATTGTTGTTATTTATTTGACGTCGTTGTTGTTGTTATTGTTTATTTGACGTTGTTGTTGTTGTTTATTTGACGTTTTTATTGTAGTTTATTTGACGTTGTTTTTGTTATTTGACGTTGTTGTTGTTGTTGTTGTTGTATTTGTGATTGTTGTTGTTGTTTCTTATTTGACGTTGTTGTTATTGTTGTTGTTTATTTGACGTTGTTGTTGCTGTTGTTTATTTGACGTTGTTGTTGTTGTTGTTTATTTGACGTTGTTGCTGTTATTTTTTTGACGTTGTTGTCGATGTTGTTGTTTATTTGACATTGTTGTTGTTGTTGTTTATTTGACGTTGTTGTTGTTGTTATATATTTGACGTTGTTGTTGTTGTTATTGTTTATTTGACGTTGTTGTTGTTGTTTATTTGACGTTGTTGTTGTTGTTGACATTGTTGTTGTTGTTGACGTTGTTGTTGTTGTTGTTTATTTGACGTTGATGTTGTTGTTGTTTATTTGACGTTGTTGTTGTTTATTTGACGTTGTTGTTGTTGTTGTTTATTTGACGGTGTTGTTGTGGTTGTTTATTTGACGTTGTTGTTGTTGTTGACGTTGTTGTTATTGTTGTTGTTGTTGTTGTTTATTTTACGTTTTTGTTGTTGTTGATGTTGTTGTTGTTTTTGTAGTTGTTTATTTGACGTTGTTGTTGTTTATTTGACGTTGTTGTTGTTGTTTATTTGACGTTGTTGTTGTTGTTATTGTTGTTGTTGTTGTTGTTGTTGTTTATTTGACGTTGTTGTTATTATTTGTTTGACGTTGTTGTTGTTGTTTATTTGACGTTGTGTTGTTGTTGTTTATTTGACGTTGTTGTTGTTGTTGTTTATTTGACGTTGTTGTTGTTATTTATTTGACGTTGTTGTTGTTGTTGTTTATTTGACATTATTGTTGTTGTTGTTGTTGTTGTTTATTTGACGTTGTTGTTGTTGTTTATTTGACATTGTTGTTGTTGACGTTGTTGTTGTTGTTGTTTATTTGACGTTGTTGTTGTTGTTTATTTGACGTAGTTGTTGTTGTTGTTATTGTTTGTTTATTTAACGATTTTGTTGTTGTTGTTGTTGTTTACTTGACGTTGTTGTTGTTGTTTATTTGACGTTGTTGTTGTTGTTGTTGTTGTTGACGTTGTTGTTGTTGTTGTTGTTTTTGTTGTTTATTTGACGTTGTTGTAGTTGTTTATTTGACGTTATTGTTATTCTTGTTGTTGTTGCTGTTTATTTGACGTTATCATTGTTGTTGTTGTTGTTTATTTGACGTTGTTGTTGTTGTTGTTTATTTGACGTTGTTGTTGTTGTTGTTATTTATTTGACATTGTTGTTGTTGTTGTTCATTTGACGTTGTTGTTGTTGTTTATTTGACGTTGTTGTTGTTGTTGTTTATTTGACGTTGTTTTTGTCATTGTTTTTGTTGTTTATTTGACGTTGTTATTGTTGTTGTTTATTTGACATTGTTGTTGTTGTTTATTTGACGTTGTTGTTGTTGTTGACGTTGTTGTTGTTGTTTATTTGACGTTGTTGTTATTGTTGTTGTTGTTTATTTGACATTGTTGTCGTTGTTGTTGTTGACGTTGTTGTTGTTGTTGTTATTTATTTGACGTTTTTGTTGTTGTTGTTATTGTTTTTGTTGTTGTTGTTGTTTATTTGACGTTGTTGTTGTTGTTATTTATTTGACGTTGTTGTTGTTGTTGTTTATTTGACATTGTTGTTGTTGTTATTGTTTTTTTGACGTTGTTGTTATTGTATATTTGACGTTGTTGTTGTTGTTGACGTTGTTGTTGTTGTTTATTTGACATTGTTGTTGTTGTTGTTGACGTTGTTGGTTTTGTTGTTTATTTGACGTTGTTGTTGTTGTTGTTGTTTATTTGACGTTGTTTTAGTGGTTGTTGTTTATTTGACGTTGTTGCTGTTGTTGTTTATTTGACGTTGTTGTTGTTGACATTGTTGTTGTTGTTTATTTGACGTAGTTGTTGTTGTTGACGTTGTTGTTGTTGTTGTTGTTGTTGTTTATTTGACGTTTTTGTTATTGTTGATGATGTTGTTGTTGTTGTTGTTTATTTGACGTTGTTGTTATTGTTTATTTGACGTTGTTGTTGTTGTTTATTTGACGTTGTTGTTGTTGTTGTTGTTATTGTTGTGGTTTATTTGACGTTGTTGTTGTTGTTGTTGTTTATTTGATGTTGTTGTTATTGTTTATTTGACGTTGTTGTTGTTGTTGTTGTTGTTTATTTGACGTTGGTGTTGTTGTTGTTGTTTATTTGATGTTGTTGTTGTTGTTTATTTGACATTGTTGTTGTTGTTGACGTTGTTGTTGTTGTTTATTTGACATTGTTGTTGTTGTTGTTGTTTATTTGACGTTGTTGTTGTTGTTGTTGTTTATTTGACGTAGTTGTTGTTGTTGACATTGTTGTTGTTGTTGTTTATTTGACGTTTTTGTTGTTGTTGATGTTGTTGATGTTGTTGTTGTTGTTGTTGTTTATTTGACGTTGTTGTTATTGTCTATTTGACGTTGTTGTTGTTGTTTATTTGACGTTGTTGTTGTTGTTTATTTGACGTTGTTATTGTTGTTTATTTGATGTTGTTGTTGTTGTTGTTTATTTGACGTTGTTGTTGTTGTTGTTTATTTGACGTTATTGTTGTTGTTATTTATTTGACGTTGTTGTTGTTGTTGTTATTTTTATTAGACATTGTTGTTGTTGTTGTTTATTTGACGTTGTTATTGTTGTTTATTTGACGTTGTTGTTATTGTTGTTGTTTATTTGACGTTGTTGTTGTTATTTATTGGACGTTGATATTGTTGTTGTTGTTGTTTATTGGACATTGTTGTTGTTTATTTGACGTTGTTGTTGTTGTTGTTTATTGGACGTTGTTGTTGTTTATTTGACGTTGTTGTTGTTGTTGTTTATTTGACGTTGTTGTTGTTGTTATTGTTGTTGTTTATTTGACGTTCTTGTTGTTGTTGTTGTTGTTGTTTATTTGATGTTGTTGTTGTTGTTGTTTATTTGACATTGTTGTTGTTGTTGACGTTGTTGTTGTTGTTTATTTGATGTTGTTGTTGTTGTTGTTGTTTATTTGACATTGTTGTTGATGTTGACGTTGTTGTTGTTGTTGTTGTTTATTTGACATTGTTGTTGTTGTTGTTGTTGACGTTGTTGTTGTTGTTGTTTACTTGACGTTGTTGTTATTGTTGTTGTTTATTTGACGTTGTTTTAGTTGTTGTTTATTTGACGTTGTTGTTTATTTGACATTGTTGTTGTTGTTGACGTTGTTGTTGTTGTTGTTTATTTGACATTGTTGTTGTTGTTGTTGACGTTGTTGGTGTTGTTGTTTATTTGACATTGTTATTGTTGTTGTTGTTTATTTGACGTTGTTTTAGTTGTTGTTGTTTATTTGACATTGTTGTTGTTGTTTATTCGACGTTGTTGTTGTTGACATTGTTGTTGTTGTTGTTTATTTGACGTTGTTGTTGTTGTTTATTTGACTTAGTTGTTGTTGTTGACATTGTTGTTGTTGTTGTTTATTTGACATTTTTGTTGTTGTTGATGTTGTTGTTGTTGTTGTTTATTTGACGTTGTTTTTATTGTTTATTTGACGTTGTTGTTGTTGTTGTTGTTTATTTGACGTTGTTGTTGTTGTTATTGTTGTTGTTTATTTGACGTTGTTGTTGTTGTTTATTTGATGTTGTTGTTGTTGTTGTTGTTTATTTGACGTTGGTGTTGTTGTTGTTGTTTATTTGACGTTGTTATTGTTGTTATTTATTTGACGTCGTTGTTGTTGTTATTGTTTATTTGACGTTGTTGTTGTTGTTTATTTGACGTTTTTATTGTAGTTTATTTGACGTTGTTTTTGTTATTTGACGTTGTTGTTGTTGTATTTGTTGTTGTTGTTGTTGTTTCTTATTTGACGTTGTTGTTATTGTTGTTGTTTATTTGACGTTGTTGTTGCTGTTGTTTATTTGACGTTGTTGTTGTTGTTGTTTATTTGACGTTGTTGTTTATTTGACGTTATTGTTGTTGTTGACGTTGTTGTTGTTGTTGTTTATTTGACGTTGTTGCTGTTATTTTTTTGACGTTGTTGTCGATGTTGTTGTTTATTTGACATTGTTGTTGTTGTTGTTTATTTGACGTTGTTGTTGTTGTTATATATTTGACGTTGTTGTTGTTGTTATTGTTTATTTGACGTTGTTGTTGTTGTTTATTTGACGTTGTTGTTGTTGTTGACATTGTTGTTGTTGTTGACGTTGTTGTTGTTGTTGTTGTTTATTTGACGTTGATGTTGTTGTTGTTTATTTGACGTTGTTGTTGTTTATTTGACGTTGTTGTTGTTGTTGTTTATTTGACGGTGTTGTTGTGGTTGTTTATTTGACGTTGTTGTTGTTGTTGACGTTGTTGTTATTGTTGTTGTTGTTGTTGTTTATTTTACGTTTTTGTTGCTGTTGATGTTGTTGTTGTTTTTGTAGTTGTTTATTTGACGTTGTTGTTGTTTATTTGACGTTGTTGTTGTTGTTTATTTGACGTTGTTGTTGTTGTTATTGTTGTTGTTGTTATTGTTGTTGTTTATTTGACGTTGTTGTTATTATTTGTTTGACGTTGTTGTTGTTGTTTATTTGACGTTGTGTTGTTGTTGTTTATTTGACGTTGTTGTTGTTGTTGTTTATTTGACGTTGTTGTTGTTATTTATTTGACGTTGTTGTTGTTGTTGTTTATTTGACATTATTGTTGTTGTTGTTGTTGTTGTTTATTTGACGTTGTTGTTGTTGTTTATTTGACATTGTTGTTGTTGACGTTGTTGTTGTTGTTGTTTATTTGACGTTGTTGTTGTTGTTTATTTGACGTAGTTGTTGTTGTTGATGTTGTTGTTGTTATTGTTTGTTTATTTAACGATTTTGTTGTTGTTGTTGTTGTTTACTTGACGTTGTTGTTGTTGTTTATTTGACGTTGTTGTTGTTGTTGTTGTTGACGTTGTTGTTGTTGTTGTTGTTGTTGTTTTTGTTGTTTATTTGACGTTGTTGTAGTTGTTTATTTGACGTTGTTGTTATTCTTGTTGTTGTTGCTGTTTATTTGACGTTATCATTGTTGTTGTTGTTGTTTATTTGACGTTGTTGTTGTTGTTGTTTATTTGACGTTGTTCTTGTTGTTGTTATTTATTTGACATTGTTGTTGTTGTTGTTCATTTGACGTTGTTGTTGTTGTTTATTTGACGTTGTTGTTGTTGTTGTTTATTTGACGTTGTTTTTGTCATTGTTTTTGTTGTTTATTTGACGTTGTTATTGTTGTTGTTTATTTGACATTGTTGTTGTTGTTTATTTGACGTTGTTGTTGTTGTTGACGTTGTTGTTGTTGTTTATTTGACGTTGTTGTTATTGTTGTTGTTGTTTATTTGACATTGTTGTCGTTGTTGTTGTTGACGTTGTTGTTGTTGTTATTTATTTGACGTTTTTGTTGTTGTTGTTATTGTTTTTGTTGTTGTTGTTGTTTATTTGACGTTGTTGTTGTTGTTATTTATTTGACGTTGTTGTTGTTGTTGTTTATTTGACATTGTTGTTGTTGTTATTGTTTTTTTGACGTTGTTGTTATTGTATATTTGACGTTGTTGTTGTTGTTGTTGACGTTGTTGTTGTTGTTTATTTGACATTGTTGTTGTTGTTGTTGACGTTGTTGGTTTTGTTGTTTATTTGACGTTGTTGTTGTTGTTGTTGTTTATTTGACGTTGTTTTAGTGGTTGTTGTTTATTTGACGTTGTTGCTGTTGTTGTTTATTTGACGTTGTTGTTGTTGACATTGTTGTTGTTGTTTATTTGACGTAGTTGTTGTTGTTGACGTTGTTGTTGTTGTTGTTGTTGTTGTTGTTTATTTGACGTTTTTGTTATTGTTGATGATGTTGTTGTTGTTGTTGTTTATTTGACGTTGTTGTTATTGTTTATTTGACGTTGTTGTTGTTGTTTATTTGACGTTGTTGTTGTTGTTGTTGTTATTGTTGTGGTTTATTTGACGTTGTTGTTGTTGTTGTTGTTTATTTGATGTTGTTGTTATTGTTTATTTGACGTTGTTGTTGTTGTTGTTGTTTATTTGACGTTTTTATTGTTGTTTATTTGACGTTGTTTTTGTTATTTGACGTTGTTGTTGTTGTTGTTGTATTTGTTGTTGTTGTTGTTGCTTATTTGACGTTGTTGTTATTGTTGTTGTTTATTTGACGTTGTTGTTGCTGTTGTTTATTTGACAATGTTTTAGTTGTTGTTGTTTATTTGACGTTGTTGTTGTTTATTTGATGTTTTTGTTATTGACATTGTTGTTGTTGTTGTTGTTTATATGACGTTGTTGTTGTTGTTGTTTATTTGACATAGTTGTTGTTGTTGATGTTGTTGTTGTTGTTGTTTTTTATTTGACGTTTTTGTTGTTGTTGATGTTGTTGTTGTTGTTGTTTATTTGACGTTGTTGTTATTGTTTATTTGACGTTGTTGTTGTTTATTTGACGTTGTTGTTGTTGTTATTGTTGTTGTTTATTTGACGTTGTTGTTGTTGTTGTTGTTGTTGTTTATTTGATGTTGTTGTTGTTGTTGTTTATTTGACGTTGGTGTTGTTGTTGTTTATTTGACGTTGTTGTTGTTGTTATTTATTTGACGTTGTTGTTGTTGTTATTGTTTATTTGACGTTGTTGTTGTTGTTGTTTATTTGACGTTGTTATTGTTGTTTATTTGACGTTGTTTTTGTTATTTGACGTTGTTGTTGTTGTTGTTGTTGTTGTATTTGTTGTTGTTGTTGCTTATTTGACATTGTTGTTATTGTTGTTGTTTATTTGACGTTGTTGATGCTGTTGTTTATTTGACGTTGTTGTTGTTGTTTATTTGACAATGTTGTTGTTGTTTATTTGACGTTGTTGTTGTTGTTGACGTTGTTGTTGTTGTTGTTGTTTATTTGACGTTGTTATTGTTGTTGTTGTTGTTTATTTGACGTTGTTGTTGTCGTTGTTGTTGTTTATTTGATGTTGTTGTTGTTGTTGTTTATTTGACGTTGTTGTTGTTATTTATTTGACGTTGTTGTTGTTGTTTATTTGACGTTGTTGTTGTTGTTGTTTATTTGACGTTGTTGTTGTTGTTGTTTATTTGACGTTGTTGTTGTTTATTTGACATTGTTGTTGTTGTTGTTGACGTTGTTGTTATTGTTTATTTGACATTGTTGTTGTTGTTGTTGGTGGTGTTGTTGTTTATTTGACGTTGTTGTTGTTGTTGTTTATTTGACGTTGTTTTAGTTGTTGTTGACATTGTTGTTGTTGTTATTGTTTATTTGACGTTTTTGTTGTTGTTGATGTTGTTGTTGTTGTTTATTTGACGTTGTTGTTGTTGTTTATTTGACGTTGTTGTTGTTATTGTTGTTGTTTCTTTGACGTTGTTGTTGTTGTTTATTTGATGTTGTTGTTGTTGTTTATTTGACATTGTTGTTGTTGTTGACGTTGTTGTTGTTGTTTATTTGACATTGTTGTTGTTGTTGTTGTTGTTTATTTGACGTTGTTGTTGTTGTTGTTGTTTATTTGACGTAGTTGTTGTTGTTGACATTGTTGTTGTTGTTGTTGTTTATTTGACGTTTTTGTTGTTGTTGATGTTGTTGATGTTGTTGTTGTTGTTGTTTATTTGACGTTGTTGTTATTGTCTATTTGACGTTGTTGTTGTTGTTTATTTGACGTTGTTGTTGTTGTTTATTTGACGTTTTTATTGTTGTTTATTTGATGTTGTTGTTGTTGTTGTTGTTTATTTGACGTTTTTGTTGTTGTTGATGTTGTTGTTGTTGTTGTTTATTTGACGTTGTTTTTATTGTTTATTTGACGTTGTTGTTGTTGTTTATTTGACGTTGTTGTTGTTGTTGTTATTGTTGTTGTTTATTTGACGTTGTTGTTGTTGTTGTTGTTTATTTGATGTTGTTGTTGTTGTTGTTTATTTGACGTTGGTGTTGTTGTTGTTGTTTATTTGACGTTGTTATTGTTGTTATTTATTTGACGTCGTTGTTGTTGTTATTGTTTATTTGACGTTGTTGTTGTTGTTTATTTGACGTTTTTATTGTAGTTTATTTGACGTTGTTTTTGTTATTTGACGTTGTTGTTGTTGTTGTTGTTGTTGTTGTATTTGTTGTTGTTGTTGTTGTTGTTGTTTCTTATTTGACGTTATTGTTATTGTTGTTGTTTATTTGACGTTGTTGTTGCTGTTGTTTATTTGACGTTGTTGTTGTTGTTATTTATTTGACGTTGTTGTTTATTTGACGTTATTGTTGTTGTTGACGTTGTTGTTGTTGTTGTTTATTTGACGTTGTTGCTGTTATTTATTTGACGTTGTTGTCGATGTTGTTGTTTATTTGACATTGTTGTTGTTGTTATTGTTTTTTTGACGTTGTTGTTATTGTATATTTGACGTTGTTGTTGTTGTTGTTGACGTTGTTGTTGTTGTTTATTTGACATTGTTGTTGTTGTTGTTGACGTTGTTGGTTTTGTTGTTTATTTGACGTTGTTGTTGTTGTTGTTGTTTATTTGACGTTGTTTTAGTGGTTGTTGTTTATTTGACGTTGTTGCTGTTGTTGTTTATTTGACGTTGTTGTTGTTGACATTGTTGTTGTTGTTTATTTGACGTAGTTGTTGTTGTTGACGTTGTTGTTGTTGTTGTTGTTGTTGTTGTTTATTTGACGTTTTTGTTATTGTTGATGATGTTGTTGTTGTTGTTGTTTATTTGACGTTGTTGTTATTGTTTATTTGACGTTGTTGTTGTTGTTTATTTGACGTTGTTGTTGTTGTTGTTGTTATTGTTGTGGTTTATTTGACGTTGTTGTTGTTGTTGTTGTTTATTTGATGTTGTTGTTATTGTTTATTTGACGTTGTTGTTGTTGTTGTTGTTTATTTGACGTTTTTATTGTTGTTTATTTGACGTTGTTTTTGTTATTTGACGTTGTTGTTGTTGTTGTTGTATTTGTTGTTGTTGTTGTTGCTTATTTGACGTTGTTGTTATTGTTGTTGTTTATTTGACGTTGTTGTTGCTGTTGTTTATTTGACAATGTTTTAGTTGTTGTTGTTTATTTGACGTTGTTGTTGTTTATTTGATGTTTTTGTTATTGACATTGTTGTTGTTGTTGTTGTTTATATGACGTTGTTGTTGTTGTTGTTTATTTGACATAGTTGTTGTTGTTGATGTTGTTGTTGTTGTTGTTTTTTATTTGACGTTTTTGTTGTTGTTGATGTTGTTGTTGTTGTTGTTTATTTGACGTTGTTGTTATTGTTTATTTGACGTTGTTGTTGTTTATTTGACGTTGTTGTTGTTGTTATTGTTGTTGTTTATTTGACGTTGTTGTTGTTGTTGTTGTTGTTGTTTATTTGATGTTGTTGTTGTTGTTGTTTATTTGACGTTGGTGTTGTTGTTGTTTATTTGACGTTGTTGTTGTTGTTATTTATTTGACGTTGTTGTTGTTGTTATTGTTTATTTGACGTTGTTGTTGTTGTTGTTTATTTGACGTTGTTATTGTTGTTTATTTGACGTTGTTTTTGTTATTTGACGTTGTTGTTGTTGTTGTTGTTGTTGTATTTGTTGTTGTTGTTGCTTATTTGACATTGTTGTTATTGTTGTTGTTTATTTGACGTTGTTGATGCTGTTGTTTATTTGACGTTGTTGTTGTTGTTTATTTGACAATGTTGTTGTTGTTTATTTGACGTTGTTGTTGTTGTTGACGTTGTTGTTGTTGTTGTTGTTTATTTGACGTTGTTATTGTTGTTGTTGTTGTTTATTTGACGTTGTTGTTGTCGTTGTTGTTGTTTATTTGATGTTGTTGTTGTTGTTGTTTATTTGACGTTGTTGTTGTTATTTATTTGACGTTGTTGTTGTTGTTTATTTGACGTTGTTGTTGTTGTTGTTTATTTGACGTTGTTGTTGTTGTTGTTTATTTGACGTTGTTGTTGTTTATTTGACATTGTTGTTGTTGTTGTTGACGTTGTTGTTATTGTTTATTTGACATTGTTGTTGTTGTTGTTGGTGGTGTTGTTGTTTATTTGACGTTGTTGTTGTTGTTGTTTATTTGACGTTGTTTTAGTTGTTGTTGACATTGTTGTTGTTGTTATTGTTTATTTGACGTTTTTGTTGTTGTTGATGTTGTTGTTGTTGTTTATTTGACGTTGTTGTTGTTGTTTATTTGACGTTGTTGTTGTTATTGTTGTTGTTTCTTTGACGTTGTTGTTGTTGTTTATTTGATGTTGTTGTTGTTGTTTATTTGACATTGTTGTTGTTGTTGACGTTGTTGTTGTTGTTTATTTGACATTGTTGTTGTTGTTGTTGTTGTTTATTTGACGTTGTTGTTGTTGTTGTTGTTTATTTGACGTAGTTGTTGTTGTTGACATTGTTGTTGTTGTTGTTGTTTATTTGACGTTTTTGTTGTTGTTGATGTTGTTGATGTTGTTGTTGTTGTTGTTTATTTGACGTTGTTGTTATTGTCTATTTGACGTTGTTGTTGTTGTTTATTTGACGTTGTTGTTGTTGTTTATTTGACGTTTTTATTGTTGTTTATTTGATGTTGTTGTTGTTGTTGTTGTTTATTTGACGTTTTTGTTGTTGTTGATGTTGTTGTTGTTGTTGTTTATTTGACGTTGTTTTTATTGTTTATTTGACGTTGTTGTTGTTGTTTATTTGACGTTGTTGTTGTTGTTGTTATTGTTGTTGTTTATTTGACGTTGTTGTTGTTGTTGTTGTTTATTTGATGTTGTTGTTGTTGTTGTTTATTTGACGTTGGTGTTGTTGTTGTTGTTTATTTGACGTTGTTATTGTTGTTATTTATTTGACGTCGTTGTTGTTGTTATTGTTTATTTGACGTTGTTGTTGTTGTTTATTTGACGTTTTTATTGTAGTTTATTTGACGTTGTTTTTGTTATTTGACGTTGTTGTTGTTGTTGTTGTTGTTGTATTTGTTGTTGTTGTTGTTGTTGTTGTTTCTTATTTGACGTTATTGTTATTGTTGTTGTTTATTTGACGTTGTTGTTGCTGTTGTTTATTTGACGTTGTTGTTGTTGTTATTTATTTGACGTTGTTGTTTATTTGACGTTATTGTTGTTGTTGACGTTGTTGTTGTTGTTGTTTATTTGACGTTGTTGCTGTTATTTATTTGACGTTGTTGTCGATGTTGTTGTTTATTTGACATTGGTGTTGTTGTTGTTTATTTGACGTTGTTGTTGTTGTTATATATTTGACGTTGTTGTTGTTGTTATTGTTTATTTGACGTTGTTGTTGTTGTTTATTTGACGTTGTTGTTGTTGTTGACGTTGTTGTTGTTGTTGTTGACGTTGTTGTTGTTGTTTATTTGACGTTGATGTTGTTGTTGTTTATTTGACGTTGTTGTTGTTGTTTATTTTACGTTGTTGTTGTTGTTGTTGTTTATTTGACGGTGTTGTTGTGGTTGTTTATTTGACGTTGTTGTTGTTGACGTTGTTGTTATTGTTGTTGTTGTTGTTGTTGTTGTTGTTTATTTTACGTTTTTGTTGTTGTTGATGTTGTTGTTGTTTTTGTAGTTGTTTATTTGACGTTGTTGTTGTTTATTTGACGTTGTTGTTGTTGTTTATTTGACGTTGTTGTTGTTGTTATTGTTGTTGTTGTTGTTGTTGTTGTTTATTTGACGTTGTTGTTATTATTTGTTTGACGTTGTTGTTGTTGTTTATTTGACATTGTTGTTGTTGTTGTTTATTTGACGTTGTTGTTGTTGTTGTTGGTGTTGTTTATTTGACGTTGTTGTTGTTATTTATTTGACGTTGTTGTTGTTGTTTATTTGACATTATTGTTGTTGTTGTTGTTGTTTATTTGACGTTGTTGTTGTTGTTGTTTATTTGACATTGTTGTTGTTGATGTTGTTGTTGTTGTTTATTTGACGTTGTTGTTGTTGTTTATTTGACGTAGTTGTTGTTGTTGACGTTGTTGTTGTTGTTATTGTTGTGGTTTATTTGACGTTGTTGTTGTTGTTCATTTGACGTTGTTGTTGTTGTTTATTTGACGTTGTTGTTGTTGTTGTTTATTTGACGTTGTTTTTGTCATTGTTTTTGTTGTTTATTTGACGTTGTTATTGTTGTTGTTTATTTGACATTGTTGTTGTTGTTTATTTGACGTTGTTGTTGTTGTTGACGTTGTTGTTGTTGTTTATTTGACGTTGTTGTTATTGTTGTTGTTGTTTATTTGACATTGTTGTTGTTGTTGTTGACGTTGTTGTTGTTGTTGTTATTTATTTGACGTTTTTGTTGTTGTTGTTATTGTTTTTGTTGTTGTTGTTGTTTATTTGACGTTGTTGTTGTTGTTTATTTGACATTGTTGTTGTTGTTATTGTTTATTTGACGTTTTTGTTATTGTATATTTGACGTTGTTGTTGTTGTTGTTGACGTTGTTGTTGTTGTTTATTTGACATTGTTGTTGTTGTTGTTGACGTTGTTGGTTTTGTTGTTTATTTGACGTTGTTGTTGTTGTTGTTTATTTGACGTTGTTTTAGTTGTTGTTGTTTATTTGACGTTGTTGTTGTTGTTGTTTATTTGACGTTGTTGTTGTTGACATTGTTGTTGTTGTTTATTTGACGTAGTTGTTGTTGTTGACGTTGTTGTTGTTGTTGTTGTTGTTGTTTATTTGACGTTTTTGTTATTGTTGATGATGTTGTTGTTGTTGTTGTTGTTTATTTGACGTTGTTGTTATTGTTTATTTGATGTTGTTGTTGTTGTTTATTTGACGTTGTTGTTGTTGTTGTTGTTATTGTTGTGGTTTATTTGACGTTGTTGTTGTTGTTGTTTATTTGATGTTGTTGTTGTTATTTATTTGACGTTGGTGTTGTTGTTGTTGTTTATTTGACGTTGTTATTGTTGTTATTTATTTGACGTTGTTGTTGTTGTTATTGTTTATTTGACGTTGTTGTTGTTGTTGTTGTTTATTTGACGTTTTTATTGTTGTTTATTTGACGTTGTTTTTGTTATTTGACATTGTTGTTGTTGTTGTTGTTGTTGTATTTGTTGTTGTTGTTGCTTATTTGACGGTGTTGTTATTGTTGTTGTTTATTTGACGTTGTTGTTGTTGTTGTTTATTTGACGTTGTTTTAGTTGTTGTTGTTTATTTGACGTTGTTGTTGTTGTTTATTTGACGTTTTTGTTATTGACATTGTTGTTGTTGTTGTTTATATGACGTTGTTGTTGTTGTTTATTTGACATAGTTGTTGTTGTTGATGTTGTTGTTGTTGTTGTTGTTGTTGTTTATTTGACGTTTTTGTTGTTGTTGATGTTGTTGTTGTTGTTGTTTATTTGACGTTGTTGTTATTGTTTATTTGACGTTGTTGTTGTTTATTTGACGTTGTTGTTGTTGTTATTGTTGTTGTTTATTTGACGTTGTTGTTGTTGTTGTTGTTTATTTGATGTTGTTGTTGTTGTTGTTTATTTGACGTTGGTGTTGTTGTTGTTTATTTGACGTTGTTGTTGTTGTTATTTATTTGACGTTGTTGTTGTTGTTATTGTTTATTTGACGTTGTTGTTGTTGTTGTTTATTTGACGTTGTTATTGTTGTTTATTTGACGTTGTTTTTGTTATTTGACGTTGTTGTTGTTGTTGTTGTATTTGTTGTTGTTGTTGTTGTTGCTTATTTGACGTTGTTGTTATTGTTCTTGTTTATTTGACGTTGTTGTTGCTGTTGTTTATTTGACGTTGTTGTTGTTGTTGTTGTTTATTTGACGTTGTTGTTGTTGTTTATTTGACGTTGTTGTTGTTGACGTTGTTGTTGTTGTTTATTTGACGTTGTTATTGTTGTTGCTGTTGTTTATTTGACGTTGTTGTTGTCGTTGTTATTGTTTATTTGACGTTGTTGTTGTTGTTTATTTGACGTTGTTGTTGTTATTTATTTGACATTGTTGTTGTTGTTGTTTATTTGACGTTGACGTTGTTGTTGTTTATTTGACGTTGTTGTTGTTGTTGTTTATTTGACGTTGTTGTTGTTTATTTGACATTGTTGTTGTTGTTGTTGACGTTGTTGTTATTGTTTATATGACATGGTTGTTGTTGTTGTTGGTGGTGTTGTTTATTTGACGTTGTTGTTGTTGTTGTTTATTTGACGTTGTTTTAGTTGTTGTTGACATTGTTGTTGTTGTTATTGTTTATTTGACGTTTTTGTTGTTGTTGATGTTGTTGTTGTTGTTTATTTGACGTTGTTGTTGTTGTTTATTTGACGTTGTTGTTGTTATTGTTGTTGTTTATTTGACGTTGTTGTTGTTGTTTATTTGATGTTGTTGTTGTTGTTGTTTATTTGACATTGTTGTTGTTGTTGACGTTGTTGTTGTTGTTTATTTGACATTGTTGTTGTTGTTGTTTATTTGACGTTGTTGTTGTTGTTGTTGTTTATTTGACGTAGTTGTTGTTGTTGACATTGTTGTTGTTGTTGTTGTTTATTTGACGTTTTTGTTGTTGTTGATGTTGTTGATGTTGTTGTTGTTGTTGTTTATTTGACGTTGTTGTTATTGTCTATTTGACGTTGTTGTTGTTGTTTATTTGACGTTGTTGTTGTTGTTTATTTGACGTTGTTATTGTTGTTTATTTGATGTTGTTGTTGTTGTTGTTTATTTGACGTTGTTGTTGTTGTTTATTTGACGTTGTTGTTGTTGTTATTTATTTGACGTTGTTGTTGTTGTTATTGTTTATTAGACATTGTTGTTGTTGTTGTTGTTTATTTGACGTTGTTATTGTTGTTTATTTGACGTTGTTGTTATTGTTGTTGTTTATTTGAAGTTGTTGTTGTTGTTTATTGGACGTTGATATTGTTGTTGTTGTTGTTTATTGGACATTGTTGTTGTTTATTTGACGTTGTTGTTGTTGTTGTTTATTGGACGTTGTTGTTGTTTATTTGACGTTGTTGTTGTTGTTTATTTGACGTTGTTGTTGTTGTTGTTATTGTTGTTGTTTATTTGACGTTCTTGTTGTTGTTGTTGTTTATTTGATGTTGTTGTTGTTGTTGTTTATTTGACATTGTTGTTGTTGTTGACGTTGTTGTTGTTGTTTATTTGATGTTGTTGTTGTTGTTGTTTATTTGATGTTGTTGTTGTTGTTGTTTATTTGACATTGTTGTTGATGTTGACGTTGTTGTTGTTGTTGTTCTTTATTTGACATTGTTGTTGTTGTTGTTGTTGACGTTGTTGTTGTTGTTGTTTACTTGACGTTGTTGTTATTGTTGTTGTTTATTTGACGTTGTTTTAGTTGTTGTTTATTTGACGTTGTTGTTTATTTGACATTGTTGTTGTTGTTGACGTTGTTGTTGTTGTTGTTTATTTGACATTGTTGTTGTTGTTGTTGTTGACGTTGTTGGTGTTGTTGTTTATTTGACGTTGTTATTGTTGTTGTTGTTTATTTGACGTTGTTTTAGTTGTTGTTGTTTATTTGACATTGTTGTTGTTGTTTATTCGACGTTGTTGTTGTTGACATTGTTGTTGTTGTTGTTTATTTGACATTGTTGTTGTTGTTTATTTGACTTAGTTGTTGTTGTTGACATTGTTGTTGTTGTTGTTTATTTGACATTTTTGTTGTTGTTGATGTTGTTGTTGTTGTTGTTGTTTATTTGACGTTGTTTTTATTGTTTATTTGACGTTGTTGTTGTTGTTGTTTATTTGACGTTGTTGTTGTTGTTGTTATTGTTGTTGTTTATTTGACGTTGTTGTTGTTGTTGTTTATTTGATGTTGTTGTTGTTGTTGTTGTTGTTTATTTGACGTTGGTGTTGTTGTTGTTGTTTATTTGACGTTGTTATTGTTGTTATTTATTTGACGTCGTTGTTGTTGTTATTGTTTATTTGACGTTGTTGTTGTTGTTTATTTGACGTTTTTGTTGTTGTTTATTTGACGTTGTTGTTGTTGTTATTGTTGTTGTTGTTGTTGTTGTTGTTTATTTGACGTTGTTGTTATTATTTGTTTGACGTTGTTGTTGTTGTTTATTTGACATTGTTGTTGTTGTTGTTTATTTGACGTTGTTGTTGTTGTTGTTGGTGTTGTTTATTTGACGTTGTTGTTGTTATTTATTTGACGTTGTTGTTGTTGTTGTTTATTTGACATTATTGTTGTTGTTGTTGTTGTTTATTTGACGTTGTTGTTGTTGTTGTTTATTTGACATTGTTGTTGTTGACGTTGTTGTTGTTGTTTATTTGACGTTGTTGTTGTTGTTTATTTGACGTAGTTGTTGTTGTTGACGTTGTTGTTGTTGTTATTGTTGTGGTTTATTTGACGTTGTTGTTGTTGTTGTTCATTTGACGTTGTTGTTGTTGTTTATTTGACGTTGTTGTTGTTGTTGTTTATTTGACGTTGTTTTTGTCATTGTTTTTGTTGTTTATTTGACGTTGTTATTGTTGTTGTTTATTTGACATTGTTGTTGTTGTTTATTTGACGTTGTTGTTGTTGTTGACGTTGTTGTTGTTGTTTATTTGACGTTGTTGTTATTGTTGTTGTTGTTTATTTGACATTGTTGTTGTTGTTGTTGACGTTGTTGTTGTTGTTGTTATTTATTTGACGTTTTTGTTGTTGTTGTTATTGTTTTTGTTGTTGTTGTTGTTTATTTGACGTTGTTGTTGTTGTTTATTTGACATTGTTGTTGTTGTTATTGTTTATTTGACGTTTTTGTTATTGTATATTTGACGTTGTTGTTGTTGTTGTTGACGTTGTTGTTGTTGTTTATTTGACATTGTTGTTGTTGTTGTTGACGTTGTTGGTTTTGTTGTTTATTTGACGTTGTTGTTGTTGTTGTTTATTTGACGTTGTTTTAGTTGTTGTTGTTTATTTGACGTTGTTGTTGTTGTTGTTTATTTGACGTTGTTGTTGTTGACATTGTTGTTGTTGTTTATTTGACGTAGTTGTTGTTGTTGACGTTGTTGTTGTTGTTGTTGTTGTTGTTTATTTGACGTTTTTGTTATTGTTGATGATGTTGTTGTTGTTGTTGTTGTTTATTTGACGTTGTTGTTATTGTTTATTTGATGTTGTTGTTGTTGTTTATTTGACGTTGTTGTTGTTGTTGTTGTTATTGTTGTGGTTTATTTGACGTTGTTGTTGTTGTTGTTTATTTGATGTTGTTGTTGTTATTTATTTGACGTTGGTGTTGTTGTTGTTGTTTATTTGACGTTGTTATTGTTGTTATTTATTTGACGTTGTTGTTGTTGTTATTGTTTATTTGACGTTGTTGTTGTTGTTGTTGTTTATTTGACGTTTTTATTGTTGTTTATTTGACGTTGTTTTTGTTATTTGACATTGTTGTTGTTGTTGTTGTTGTTGTATTTGTTGTTGTTGTTGCTTATTTGACGGTGTTGTTATTGTTGTTGTTTATTTGACGTTGTTGTTGCTGTTGTTTATTTGACGTTGTTTTAGTTGTTGTTGTTTATTTGACGTTGTTGTTGTTGTTTATTTGACGTTTTTGTTATTGACATTGTTGTTGTTGTTGTTTATATGACGTTGTTGTTGTTGTTTATTTGACATAGTTGTTGTTGTTGATGTTGTTGTTGTTGTTGTTGTTGTTGTTGTTTATTTGACGTTTTTGTTGTTGTTGATGTTGTTGTTGTTGTTGTTTATTTGACGTTGTTGTTATTGTTTATTTGACGTTGTTGTTGTTTATTTGACGTTGTTGTTGTTGTTATTGTTGTTGTTTATTTGACGTTGTTGTTGTTGTTGTTTATTTGATGTTGTTGTTGTTGTTGTTTATTTGACGTTGGTGTTGTTGTTGTTTATTTGACGTTGTTGTTGTTGTTATTTATTTGACGTTGTTGTTGTTGTTATTGTTTATTTGACGTTGTTGTTGTTGTTGTTTATTTGACGTTGTTATTGTTGTTTATTTGACGTTGTTTTTGTTATTTGACGTTGTTGTTGTTGTTGTTGTATTTGTTGTTGTTGTTGTTGTTGCTTATTTGACGTTGTTGTTATTGTTCTTGTTTATTTGACGTTGTTGTTGCTGTTGTTTATTTGACGTTGTTGTTGTTGTTGTTGTTTATTTGACGTTGTTGTTGTTGTTTATTTGACGTTGTTGTTGTTGACGTTGTTGTTGTTGTTTATTTGACGTTGTTATTGTTGTTGCTGTTGTTTATTTGACGTTGTTGTTGTCGTTGTTATTGTTTATTTGACGTTGTTGTTGTTGTTTATTTGACGTTGTTGTTGTTATTTATTTGACATTGTTGTTGTTGTTGTTTATTTGACGTTGACGTTGTTGTTGTTTATTTGACGTTGTTGTTGTTGTTGTTTATTTGACGTTGTTGTTGTTTATTTGACATTGTTGTTGTTGTTGTTGACGTTGTTGTTATTGTTTATATGACATGGTTGTTGTTGTTGTTGGTGGTGTTGTTTATTTGACGTTGTTGTTGTTGTTGTTTATTTGACGTTGTTTTAGTTGTTGTTGACATTGTTGTTGTTGTTATTGTTTATTTGACGTTTTTGTTGTTGTTGATGTTGTTGTTGTTGTTTATTTGACGTTGTTGTTGTTGTTTATTTGACGTTGTTGTTGTTATTGTTGTTGTTTATTTGACGTTGTTGTTGTTGTTTATTTGATGTTGTTGTTGTTGTTGTTTATTTGACATTGTTGTTGTTGTTGACGTTGTTGTTGTTGTTTATTTGACATTGTTGTTGTTGTTGTTTATTTGACGTTGTTGTTGTTGTTGTTGTTTATTTGACGTAGTTGTTGTTGTTGACATTGTTGTTGTTGTTGTTGTTTATTTGACGTTTTTGTTGTTGTTGATGTTGTTGATGTTGTTGTTGTTGTTGTTTATTTGACGTTGTTGTTATTGTCTATTTGACGTTGTTGTTGTTGTTTATTTGACGTTGTTGTTGTTGTTTATTTGACGTTGTTATTGTTGTTTATTTGATGTTGTTGTTGTTGTTGTTTATTTGACGTTGTTGTTGTTGTTTATTTGACGTTGTTGTTGTTGTTATTTATTTGACGTTGTTGTTGTTGTTATTGTTTATTAGACATTGTTGTTGTTGTTGTTGTTTATTTGACGTTGTTATTGTTGTTTATTTGACGTTGTTGTTATTGTTGTTGTTTATTTGAAGTTGTTGTTGTTGTTTATTGGACGTTGATATTGTTGTTGTTGTTGTTTATTGGACATTGTTGTTGTTTATTTGACGTTGTTGTTGTTGTTGTTTATTGGACGTTGTTGTTGTTTATTTGACGTTGTTGTTGTTTATTTGACGTTGTTGTTGTTGTTTATTTGACGTTGTTGTTGTTGTTATTGTTGTTGTTTATTTGACGTTCTTGTTGTTGTTGTTGTTTATTTGATGTTGTTGTTGTTGTTGTTTATTTGACATTGTTGTTGTAGTTGACGTTGTTGTTGTTGTTTATTTGATGTTGTTGTTGTTGTTGTTTATTTGATGTTGTTGTTGTTGTTGTTTATTTGACATTGTTGTTGATGTTGACGTTGTTGTTGTTGTTGTTCTTTATTTGACATTGTTGTTGTTGTTGTTGTTGACGTTGTTGTTGTTGTTGTTTACTTGACGTTGTTGTTATTGTTGTTGTTTATTTGACGTTGTTTTAGTTGTTGTTTATTTGACGTTGTTGTTTATTTGACATTGTTGTTGTTGTTGACGTTGTTGTTGTTGTTGTTTATTTGACATTGTTGTTGTTGTTGTTGTTGACGTTGTTGGTGTTGTTGTTTATTTGACGTTGTTATTGTTGTTGTTGTTTATTTGACGTTGTTTTAGTTGTTGTTGTTTATTTGACATTGTTGTTGTTGTTTATTCGACGTTGTTGTTGTTGACATTGTTGTTGTTGTTGTTTATTTGACATTGTTGTTGTTGTTTATTTGACTTAGTTGTTGTTGTTGACATTGTTGTTGTTGTTGTTTATTTGACATTTTTGTTGTTGTTGATGTTGTTGTTGTTGTTGTTTATTTGACGTTGTTTTTATTGTTTATTTGACGTTGTTGTTGTTGTTGTTTATTTGACGTTGTTGTTGTTGTTGTTATTGTTGTTGTTTATTTGACGTTGTTGTTGTTGTTGTTTATTTGATGTTGTTGTTGTTGTTGTTGTTGTTTATTTGACGTTGGTGTTGTTGTTGTTGTTTATTTGACGTTGTTATTGTTGTTATTTATTTGACGTCGTTGTTGTTGTTATTGTTTATTTGACGTTGTTGTTGTTGTTTATTTGACGTTTTTGTTGTTGTTTATTTGACGTTGTTGTTGTTGTTATTGTTGTTGTTGTTGTTGTTGTTGTTTATTTGACGTTGTTGTTATTATTTGTTTGACGTTGTTGTTGTTGTTTATTTGACATTGTTGTTGTTGTTGTTTATTTGACGTTGTTGTTGTTGTTGTTGGTGTTGTTTATTTGACGTTGTTGTTGTTATTTATTTGACGTTGTTGTTGTTGTTGTTTATTTGACATTATTGTTGTTGTTGTTGTTGTTTATTTGACGTTGTTGTTGTTGTTGTTTATTTGACATTGTTGTTGTTGACGTTGTTGTTGTTGTTTATTTGACGTTGTTGTTGTTGTTTATTTGACGTAGTTGTTGTTGTTGACTTTATTGTTGTTGTTATTGTTGTGGTTTATTTGACGTTGTTGTTGTTGTTGTTCATTTGACGTTGTTGTTGTTGTTTATTTGACGTTGTTGTTGTTGTTGTTTATTTGACGTTGTTTTTGTCATTGTTTTTGTTGTTTATTTGACGTTGTTATTGTTGTTGTTTATTTGACATTGTTGTTGTTGTTTATTTGACGTTGTTGTTGTTGTTGACGTTGTTGTTGTTGTTTATTTGACGTTGTTGTTATTGTTGTTGTTGTTTATTTGACATTGTTGTTGTTGTTGTTGACGTTGTTGTTGTTGTTGTTATTTATTTGACGTTTTTGTTGTTGTTGTTATTGTTTTTGTTGTTGTTGTTGTTTATTTGACGTTGTTGTTGTTGTTATTTATTTGACGTTGTTGTTGTTGTTTATTTGACATTGTTGTTGTTGTTATTGTTTATTTGACGTTTTTGTTATTGTATATTTGACGTTGTTGTTGTTGTTGTTGACGTTGTTGTTGTTGTTGTTTATTTGACATTGTTGTTGTTGTTGTTGACGTTGTTGGTTTTGTTGTTTATTTGACGTTGTTGTTGTTGTTGTTTATTTGACGTTGTTTTAGTTGTTGTTGTTTATTTGACGTTGTTGTTGTTGTTGTTTATTTGACGTTGTTGTTGTTGACATTGTTGTTGTTGTTTATTTGACGTAGTTGTTGTTGTTGACGTTGTTGTTGTTGTTGTTGTTGTTTATTTGACGTTTTTGTTATTGTTGATGATGTTGTTGTTGTTGTTGTTGTTTATTTGACGTTGTTGTTATTGTTTATTTGATGTTGTTGTTGTTGTTTATTTGACGTTGTTGTTGTTGTTGTTGTTATTGTTGTGGTTTATTTGACGTTGTTGTTGTTGTTGTTTATTTGATGTTGTTGTTGTTATTTATTTGACGTTGGTGTTGTTGTTGTTGTTTATTTGACGTTGTTATTGTTGTTATTTATTTGACGTTGTTGTTGTTGTTATTGTTTATTTGACGTTGTTGTTGTTGTTGTTGTTTATTTGACGTTTTTATTGTTGTTTATTTGACGTTGTTTTTGTTATTTGACATTGTTGTTGTTGTTGTTGTTGTTGTTGTATTTGTTGTTGTTGTTGCTTATTTGACGGTGTTGTTATTGTTGTTGTTTATTTGACGTTGTTGTTGCTGTTGTTTATTTGACGTTGTTTTAGTTGTTGTTGTTTATTTGACGTTGTTGTTGTTGTTGTTTATTTGACGTTTTTGTTATTGACATTGTTGTTGTTGTTGTTTATATGACGTTGTTGTTGTTGTTTATTTGACATAGTTGTTGTTGTTGATGTTGTTGTTGTTGTTGTTGTTGTTGTTTATTTGACGTTTTTGTTGTTGTTGATGTTGTTGTTGTTGTTGTTTATTTGACGTTGTTGTTATTGTTTATTTGACGTTGTTGTTGTTTATTTGACGTTGTTGTTGTTGTTATTGTTGTTGTTTATTTGACGTTGTTGTTGTTGTTGTTTATTTGATGTTGTTGTTGTTGTTGTTTATTTGACGTTGGTGTTGTTGTTGTTTATTTGACGTTGTTGTTGTTGTTATTTATTTGACGTTGTTGTTGTTGTTATTGTTTATTTGACGTTGTTGTTGTTGTTGTTGTTTATTTGACGTTGTTATTGTTGTTTATTTGACGTTGTTTTTGTTATTTGACGTTGTTGTTGTTGTTGTATTTGTTGTTGTTGTTGTTGTTGCTTATTTGACGTTGTTGTTATTGTTCTTGTTTATTTGACGTTGTTGTTGCTGTTGTTTATTTGACGTTGTTGTTGTTGTTGTTGTTTATTTGACGTTGTTGTTGTTGTTTATTTGACGTTGTTGTTGTTGACGTTGTTGTTGTTGTTGTTTATTTGACGTTGTTATTGTTGTTGCTGTTGTTTGTTTGACGTTGTTGTTGTCGTTGTTATTGTTTATTTGACGTTGTTGTTGTTGTTTATTTGACGTTGTTGTTGTTATTTATTTGACATTGTTGTTGTTGTTGTTTATTTGACGTTGTTGTTGTTGTTGTTTATTTGACGTTGTTGTTGTTGTTGTTTATTTGACATTGTTGTTGTTTATTTGACATTGTTGTTGTTGTTGTTGACGTTGTTGTTATTGTTTATATGACATGGTTGTTGTTGTTGTTGGTGGTGTTGTTTATTTGACGTTGTTGTTGTTGTTGTTTATTTGACGTTGTTTTAGTTGTTGTTGACATTGTTGTTGTTGTTATTGTTTATTTGACGTTTTTGTTGTTGTTGATGTTGTTGTTGTTGTTTATTTGACGTTGTTGTTGTTGTTTATTTGACGTTGTTGTTGTTATTGTTGTTGTTTATTTGACGTTGTTGTTGTTGTTTATTTGATGTTGTTGTTGTTGTTTATTTGACATTGTTGTTGTTGTTGACGTTGTTGTTGTTGTTTATTTGACATTGTTGTTGTTGTTGTTTATTTGAC
This sequence comes from Vicia faba, assembly GCA_948472305.1. Lineage (NCBI taxonomy): Eukaryota > Viridiplantae > Streptophyta > Magnoliopsida > Fabales > Fabaceae > Vicia > Vicia faba. The sequence continues at coordinate 405,804,748 of OX451739.1, read as the reverse complement.
GTTGTTGTTGTTGTTGTTGTTTATTTGACGTAGTTGTTGTTGTTGACATTGTTGTTGTTGTTGTTGTTTATTTGACGTTTTTGTTGTTGTTGATGTTGTTGATGTTGTTGTTGTTGTTGTTTATTTGACGTTGTTGTTATTGTCTATTTGACGTTGTTGTTGTTGTTTATTTGACGTTGTTGTTGTTGTTTATTTGACGTTGTTATTGTTGTTTATTTGATGTTGTTGTTGTTGTTGTTTATTTGACGT
>OX451739.1:405791999-405801999 GCA_948472305.1 Vicia faba | reverse complement strand
TGTTGTTGTTGTTATTTATTTGACATTGTTGTTGTTGTTGTTCATTTGACATTGTTGTTGTTGTTTATTTGACGTTGTTGTTGTTGTTGTTTATTTGACGTTGTTTTTGTCATAATTTTTGTTGTTTATTTGACGTTGTTATTGTTGTTGTTTATTTGACATTGTTGTTGTTGTTTATTTGACGTTGTTGTTGTTGTTGACGTTGTTGTTGTTGTTTATTTGACGTTGTTGTTATTGTTGTTGTTGTTTATTTGACATTGTTGTTATTGTTGTTGTTGACGTTGTTGTTGTTGTTGTTATTTATTTGACGTTTTTGTTGTTGTTGTTATTGTTTTTGTTGTTGTTGTTGTTTATTTGACGTTGTTGTTGTTGTTATTTATTTGACGTTGTTGTTGTTGTTGTTGTTTATTTGACATTGTTGTTGTTGTTGTTATTGTTTATTTGACGTTGTTGTTATTGTATATTTGACGTTGTTGTTGTTGTTGTTCACGTTGTTGTTATTGTTTATTTGACGTTGTTGTTGTTGTTGTTTATTTGACGTTGTTGTTGTTGTTGTTTATTTGACGGTGTTGTTGTTGTTGTTTATTTGACGTTGTTGTTGTTGTTGTTGTTTATTTGACGTTGTTGTTGTTGTTATTTATTTGGCATTGTTGTTGTTGTTGACGTTGTTGTTGTTGTTGTTTATTTGACATTGTTGTTGTTGTTGTTGTTGTTGACGTTGTTGGTTTTGTTGTTTATTTGACGTTGTTGTTGTTGTTGTTGTTTATTTGACGTTGTTTTAGTTGTTGTTGTTTATTTGACGTTGTTGTTGTTGTTTATTTGACGTTGTTGTTGTTGACATTGTTGTTGTTGTTTATTTGACGTAGTTGTTGTTGTTGACGTTGTTGATGTTGTTGTTTATTTGACGTTTTTGTTATTGTTGATGTTGTTGTTGTTGTTGTTGTTTATTTGACGTTGTTGTTATTGTTTATTTGACGTTGTTGTTGTTGTTTATTTGACGTTGTTGTTGTTGTTGTTATTGTTGTTGTTTATTTGACGTTGTTGTTGTTGTTGTTTATTTGAAGTTGTTGTTGTTGTTTATTTGACGTTGGTGTTGTTGTTGTTGTTTATTTGACGTTGTTATTGTTGTTATTTATTTGACGTCGTTGTTGTTGTTATTGTTTATTTGACGTTGTTGTTGTTGTTGTTGTTTATTTGACGTTTTTATTGTTGTTTATTTGACGTTGTTTTTGTTATTTGATGTTGTTGTTGTTGTATTTGTTGTTGTTGTTGCTTATTTGACGTTGTTGTTATTGTTGTTGTTAATTTGACGTTGTTGTTGTTGTTGTTTATTTGATGTTGTTGTTGTTGTTGTTTATTTGACGTTGTTGTTGTTGTTGTTTATTTGACATTATTGTTGTTGTTGACGTTGTTGTTGTTGTTGTTTATTTGACATTGTTGCTGTTGTTTATTTGACATTGTTGTTGTCGTTGTTGTTGTTTATTTGACGTTGTTGTTGTTGTTGTTTATTTGACGTTGTTGTTGTTGTTGTTATATATTTGACGTTGTTGTTGTTGTTATTGTTTATTTGACGTTGTTGTTGTTGTTTATTTGACGTTGTTGTTGTTGTTGACGTTGTTGTTGTTGTTGACGTTGTTGTTGTTGTTGTTTATTTGACGTTGTTGTTGTTGTTCTTGTTTATTTGAAGTTGTTGTTGTTGTTGTTTATTTGACGGTGTTGTTGTGGTTGTTTATTTGACGTTACTGTTGTTATTGACGTTGTTGTTGTTGTTGTTTATTTGACGTTTTTGTTGTTGTTGATGTTGTTGTTGTTTTTGTAGTTGTTTATTTGACGTTGTTGTTGTTTTTTTGACGTTGTTGTTGTTGTTTATTTGACGTTGTTGTTGTTGTTGTTATTGTTGTTGTTGTTGTTGTTTAATTGACGTTGTTGTTGTTATTTATTTGACATTGTTGTTGTTGTTGTTGTTGTTGTTTATTTGACGTTGTTGTTGTTGTTGTTTATTTGACGTTGTTGTTGTTGTTGTTTATTTGACGTTGTTGTTGTTGACATTGTTGTTGTTGTTTATTTGACGTAGTTATTGTTGTTCACGTTGTTGTTGTTGTTTATTAGACGTTTTTTTTGTTGTTGATGTTGTTGTTGTTGTTTATATGACGTTGTTGTTGTTGTTTATTTGACGTTGTTATTGTTGTTGTTTATTTGACGTTGTTGTTGTTGTTATTGTTGTTGTTGTTTATTTGACGTTCTTGTTGTTGTTATTTATTTGATGTTGTTGTTGTTGTTGTTTATTTGACATTGTTGTTGTTGTTGACGTTGTTGTTGTTGTTTATTTGATGTTGTTGTTGTTGTTGTTTATTTGACATTGTTGTTGTTGTTGACGTTGTTGTTGTTGTTTATTTGATGTTGTTGTTGTTGTTGTTTATTTGACATTGTTGTTGTTGTTGACGTTGTTGTTTATTTGACATTGTTGTTATTGTTGTTGTTGTTTACTTGACGTTGTTGTTATTGTTGTTGTTTATTTCACGTTGTTTTAGTTGTTGTTTATTTGACGTTGTTGTTGTTGTTTATTTGACATTGTTGTTGTTGTTGACATTGTTGTTGTTGTTATTGTTTATTTGACATTGTTGTTGTTGTTGTTGACGTTGTTGGTGTTTTTGTTTATTTGACGTTGTTATTGTTGTTGTTGTTTATTTGACGTTGTTTTAGTTGTTGTTGTTTATTTGACATTTTTGTTGTTGTTTATTCGACGTTGTTGTTGTTGACATTGTTGTTGTTGTTGTTTATTTGACGTTGTTGTTGTTGTTTATTTGACTTAGTTGTTGTTGTTGACATTTTTGTTGTTGTTGTTGTTGTTTATTTGACATTTTTGTTGTTGTTGATGTTGTTGTTGTTTATTTGACGTTGTTGTTATTGTTTATTTGACGTTGTTGTTGTTGTTGTTGTTTATTTGACGTTGTTGTTGTTGTTGTTATTGTTGTTGTTTATTTGACGTTGTTGTTGTTGTTGTTGTTTATTTGATGTTGTTGTTGTTGTTTATTTGACGTTGGTGTTGTTGTTGTTGTTTATTTGACGTTGTTATTGTTGTTATTTATTTGACGTCGTTGTTGTTGTTATTGTGTATTTGACGTTGTTGTTGTTGTTGTTTATTTGACGTTTACATATTGTTGTTCATTTGACGTTGTTTTTGTTATTTGACATTGTTGTTGTTGTTGTATTTGTTGTTGTTGTTGTTGCTTATTTGACGTTGTTGTTATTAGTGTTATTTATTTGACGTTGTTGTTGTTGTTGTTTATTTGACGTTGTTGTTGTCGTTAATTATTTGACGTTGTTGGTTTTGTTTATTTGACGTTATTGTTGTTATTGTTGTTGTTTATTTGACGTTGTTGCTGTTGTTTATTTGACGTTTATGTTGTTGTTGTTGTTTATTTGACGTTGTTGTTGTTGTTGTTATATATTTGACGTTGTTGTTGTTGTTATTGTTTATTTGACGTTATTGTTGTTGTTTATTTGACGTTGTTGTTGTTGTTGACGTTGTAGTTGTTGTTGTTGACGTTGTTGTTGTTGTTGTTGTTGACGTTGTTGTTGTTGTTGTTGTTTATTTGACGTTGTTGTTGTTGTTGTTTATTTGACGTTGTTGTTGTTGTTGTTGTTTATTTGACGTTGTTGTTGTTGTTGTTGTTTATTTGACGGTGATGTTGTGGTTGTTTATTTGACGTTGTTGTTGTTGTTGATGTTGTTGTTATTGTTGTTGTTGTTGTTTATTTGACGTTTCGTTGTTGTTGATGTTGTTGTTGTTGATGTTGTTGTTGTTTTTGTAGTTGTTTATTTGACGTTGTTGTTGTTGTTTATTTGACGTTGTTGTTGTTGTTATTGTTGTTGTTGTTGTTGTTGTTTATTTGACGTTGTTGTTGTTATTTATTTGACGTTGTTGTTGTTGTTTATTTGACGTTGTTGTTGTTGTTGTTGTTGTTGTTTATTTGACGTTGTTGTTGTTGTTAATTATTTGACGTTGTTGTTTTTTTTTATTTGACGTTGTTGTTGTTGTTTATTTGACATTGTTGTTATTGTTGTTGTTTATTGGACGTTGTTGTTGTTGTTTATTTGACGTTGTTGTTATTGACGTTGTTGTTGTTATTGTTGTTTATTTGACGTTGTTGTTGTTGTTTATTTGACGTAGTTGTTGTTGTTGACGTTGTTGTTGTTATTGTTTGTTTATTTAACGATTTTGTTGTTGTTGTTGTTGTTGTTAACTTGACGTTGTTGTTGTTGTTTATTTGACGTTGTTGTTGTTGTTGTTGACGTTGTTGTTATTGTTTTTGTTGTTTATTTGATGTTGTTGTTGTTGTTGTTTATTTGACGTTGTTGTTGTTGTTATTTATTTGACATTGTTGTTGTTGTTGTTCATTTGACGTTGTTGTTGTTTTTTATTTGACGTTGTTGTTGTTGTTGTTGTTTATTTGACGTTGTTTTTGTCATTGTTTTTGTTGTTTATTTGATGTTATTATTGTTGTTGTTTATTTGACGTTGTTATTGTTGTTGTTTATTTGACGTTGTTGTTGTTGTTGTTTATTTGACATTGTTGTTTACTTGACGTTGTTGTTGTTGTTTATTTGACGTTGTTGTTGTTGTTGTTGACGTTGTTGTTGTTGTTTTTGTTGTTTATTTGACGTTGTTGTAGTTGTTTATTTGACGTTGTTGTTGTTCTTGTTGTTGTTGCTGTTTATTTGACGATATTATTGTTGTTGTTGTTGTTTATTTGACGTTGTTGTTGTTGTTGTTTATTTGACGTTGTTTTAGTTGTTGTTGTTTATTTGACGTTGTTGTTGTTGTTGTTTATTTGACGTTGTTGTTGTTGACATTGTTGTTGTTGTTTATTTGACGTAGTTGTTGTTGTTGACGTTGTTGTTGTTGTTGTTTATTTGACGTTTTTGTTATTGTTGATGATGTTGTTGTTGTTGTTGTTGTTGTTTATTTGACGTTGTTGTTATTGTTTATTTGACGTTGTTGTTGTTGTTGTTTATTTGACGTTGTTGTTGTTGTTGTTATTGTTGTGGATTATTTGACGTTGTTGTTGTTGTTGTTTATTTGATGTTGTTGTTGTTATTTATTTGACGTTGGTGTTGTTGTTGTTGTTTATTTGACGTTGTTATTGTTGTTATTTATTTGACGTCGTTGTTGTTGTTATTGTTTATTTGACGTTGTTGTTGTTGTTGTTTATTTGACGTTTTTATTGTTGTTTATTTGACGTTGTTTTTGTTATTTGACGTTGTTGTTGTTGTTGTTGTTGTATTTGTTGTTGTTGTTGTTGCTTATTTGACGTTGTTGTTATTGTTGTTGTTTATTTGACGTTGTTGTTGCTGTTGTTTATTTGACGTTGTTTTAGTTGTTGTTGTTTATTTGACGTTGTTGTTGTTGTTTATTTGACGTTTTTGTTGTTGACATTGTTGTTGTTGTTGTTTATATGACGTTGTTGTTGTTGTTGTTTATTTGACATAGTTGTTGTTGTTGATGTTGTTGTTGTTGTTGTTGTTGTTGTTTATTTGACGTTTTTGTTGTTGTTGATGTTGTTGTTGTTGTTGTTTATTTGACGTTGTTGTTATTGTTTATTTGACGTTGTTGTTGTTGTTGTTTATTTGACGTTGTTGTTGTTGTTATTGTTGTTGTTTATTTGACGTTGTTGTTGTTGTTGTTGTTTATTTGATGTTGTTGTTGTTGTTGTTTATTTGACGTTGGTGTTGTTGTTGTTTATTTGACGTTGTTGTTGTTATTTATTTGACGTTGTTGTTGTTGTTATTGTTTATTTGACGTTGTTGTTGTTGTTGTTGTTTATTTGACGTTGTTATTGTTGTTTATTTGACGTTGTTTTTGTTATTTGACGTTGTTGTTGTTGTTGTATTTGTTGTTGTTGTTGCTTATTTGACGTTGTTGTTATTGTTGTTGTTTATTTGACGTTGTTGTTGCTGTTGTTTATTTGACGTTGTTGTTGTTGTTGTTTATTTGACGTTGTTGTTGTTGTTTATTTGACGTTGTTGTTGTTGTTGACGTTGTTGTTGTTGTTGTTGTTGTTGTTGTTTATTTGACGTTGTTATTGTTGTTGCTGTTGTTTATTTGACGTTGTTGTTGTCGTTGTTGTTGTTTATTTGACGTTGTTGTTGTTGTTGTTTATTTGACGTTGTTGTTGTTATTTATTTGACGTTGTTGTTGTTGTTGTTTATTTGACGTTGTTGTTGTTGTTGTTGTTGTTGTTGTTTATTTGACGTTGTTGTTGTTGTTGTTTATTTGACGTTGTTGTTGCTTATTTGACATTGTTGTTGTTGTTGTTGACGTTGTTGTTATTGTTTATTTGACATTGTTGTTGTTGTTGTTGGTGGTGGTGCTGTTGTTTATTTGACGTTGTTGTAGTTGTTGTTTATTTGACGTTGTTTTAGTTGTTGTTGACATTGTTGTTGTTGTTATTGTTTATTTGACGTTTTTATTGTTGTTGATGTTGTTGTTGTTGTTTATTTGACGTTGTTGTTGTTATTGTTGTTGTTTATTTGACGTTGTTGTTGTTGTTTATTTGATGTTGTTGTTGTTGTTTATTTGACATTGTTGTTGTTGTTGACGTTGTTGTTGTTGTTTATTTGACATTGTTGTTGTTGTTGTTTATTTGACGTTGTTGTTGTTGTAGTTTATTTGACGTAGTTGTTGTTGTTGACATTGTTGTTGTTGTTGTTGTTTATTTGACGTTTTTGTTGTTGTTGATGTTGTTGATGTTGTTGTTGTTGTTTTTTATTTGACGTTGTTGTTATTGTCTATTTGACGTTGTTGTTGTTGTTTATTTGACGTTGTTGTTGTTGTTTATTTGACGTTGTTATTGTTGTTTATTTGATGTTGTTGTTGTTGTTGTTTATTTGACGTTGTTGTTGTTGTTGTTTATTTGACGTTGTTGTTGTTGTTATTTTTTTGACGTTGTTGTTGTTGTTATTGTTTATTAGACATTGTTGTTGTTGTTGTTGTTTATTTGACGTTGTTATTGTTGTTTATTTGACGTTGTTGTTATTGTTGTTGTTTATTTGACGTTGTTGTTGTTGTTTATTGGACGTTGATATTGTTGTTGTTGTTGTTTATTGGACATTGTTGTTGTTTATTTGACGTTGTTGTTGTTGTTGTTTATTGGACGTTGTTGTTGTTTATTTGACGTTGTTGTTGTTGTTGTTTATTTAACGTTGTTGTTGTTGTTATTGTTGTTGTTTATTTGACGTTCTTGTTGTTGTTGTTGTTGTTTATTTGATGTTGTTGTTGTTGTTGTTTATTTGACATTGTTGTTGTTGTTGACGTTGTTGTTGTTGTTTATTTGATGTTGTTGTTGTTGTTGTTTATTTGACATTGTTGTTGATGTTGACGTTGTTGTTGTTGTTGTTGTTTATTTGAGATTGTTGTTGTTGTTGACGTTGTTGTTGTTGTTGTTTACTTGACGTTGTTGTTATTGGTGTTGTTTATTTGACGTTGTTTTAGTTGTTTTTTATTTGACGTTGTTGTTTATTTGACATTGTTGTTGTTGTTGACGTTGTTGTTGTTGTTGTTTATTTGACATTGTTGTTGTTGTTGTTGTTGACGTTGTTGGTGTTGTTGTTTATTTGACGTTGTTATTGTTGTTGTTGTTTATTTGACGTTGTTTTAGTTGTTGTTGTTTATTTGACATTGTTGTTGTTGTTTATTCGACGTTGTTGTTGTTGACATTATTGTTGTTGTTGTTTATTTGACGTTGTTGTTGTTGTTTATTTGACTTAGTTGTTGTTGTTGACATTGTTGTTGTTGTTGTTTATTTGACATTTTTGTTGTTGTTGATGTTGTTGTTGTTGTTGTTTATTTGACGTTGTTTTTATTGTTTATTTGACGTTGTTGTTGTTGTTGTTTATTTGACGTTGTTGTTGTTGTTGTTTATTTGACGTTGTTATTGTTGTTGTTTATTTGACGTTGTTGTTGTTGTTGTTGTTTATTTGATGTTGTTGTTGTTGTTGTTGTTGTTGTTTATTTGACGTTGGTGTTGTTGTTGTTGTTTATTTGACGTTGTTATTATTGTTATTTATTTGACGTCGTTGTTGTTGTTATTGTTTATTTGACGTTGTTGTTGTTGTTTATTTGACGTTTTTATTGTAGTTTATTTGACGTTGTTTTTGTTATTTGACGTTGTTGTTGTTGTATTTGTTGTTGTTGTTGTTGTTGTTTCTTATTTGACGTTGTTGTTATTGTTGTTGTTTATTTGACGTTGTTGTTGCTGTTGTTTATTTGACGTTGTTGTTGTTGTTGTTGTTTATTTGACGTTGTTGTTTATTTGACGTTATTGTTGTTGTTGACGTTGTTGTTGTTGTTGTTTATTTGACGTTGTTGCTGTTATTTATTTGACGTTGTTGTCGATGTTGTTGTTTATTTGACATTGTTGTTGTTGTTGTTTATTTGACGTTGTTGTTGTTGTTATATATTTGACGTTGTTGTTGTTGTTATTGTTTATTTGACGTTGTTGTTGTTGTTTATTTGACGTTGTTGTTGTTGTTGTTGACGTTGTTGTTGTTGTTGTTTATTTGACGTTGATGTTGTTGTTGTTTATTTGACGTTGTTGTTGTTGTTTATTTGACGGTGTTGTTGTGGTTGTTTATTTGACGTTGTTGTTGTTGTTGACGTTGTTGTTATTGTTGTTGTTGTTGTTGTTTATTTTACGTTTTTGTTGTTGTTGATGTTGTTGTGGTTTTTGTGGTTGTTTATTTGACGTTGTTGTTGTTTATTTGATGTTGTTGTTGTTGTTTATTTGACGTTGTTGTTGTTGTTATTGTTGTTGTTGTTGTTGTTGTTTATTTGACGTTGTTGTTATTATTTGTTTGACGTTGTTGTTGTTGTTGTTTATTTGACGTTGTTGTTGTTGTTGTTTATTTGACGTTGTTGTTGTTGTTGTTGTTTATTTGACGTTGTTGTTGTTATTTATTTGACGTTGTTGTTGTTGTTGTTTATTTCACATTATTGTTGTTGTTGTTGTTGTTTATTTGATGTTGTTGTTGTTGTTGTTTATTTGACATTGTTGTTGTTGTTGACGTTGTTGTTGTTGTTGTTTATTTGATGTTGTTGTTGTTGTTGTTTATTTGACATTGTTGTTGATGTTGACGTTGTTGTTGTTGTTGTTGTTGTTGTTGTTGTTTATTTGACATTGTTGTTGTTGTTGTTGACGTTGTTGTTGTTGTTGTTTACTTGACGTTGTTGTTATTGTTGTTGTTTATTTGACGTTGTTTTAGTTGTTGTTTATTTGACGTTGTTGTTTATTTGACATTGTTGTTGTTGTTGACGTTGTTGTTGTTGTTTATTTGACATTGTTGTTGTTGTTGTTGTTGACGTTGTTGGTGTTGTTGTTTATTTGACGTTGTTATTGTTGTTGTTGTTTATTTGACGTTGTTTTAGTTGTTGTTGTTTATTTGACATTGTTGTTGTTGTTTATTCGACATTGTTGTTGTTGACATTGTTGTTGTTGTTGTTTATTTGACGTTGTTGTTGTTGTTTATTTGACTTAGTTGTTGTTGTTGACATTGTTGTTGTTGTTGTTTATTTGACATTTTTGTTGTTGTTGATGTTGTTGTTGTTGTTGTTTATTTGACGTTGTTTTTATTGTTTATTTGACGTTGTTGTTGTTGTTTATTTGACGTTGTTGTTGTTGTTGTTATTGTTGTTGTTTATTTGACGTTGTTGTTGTTGTTGTTTATTTGATGTTGTTGTTGTTGTTGTTTATTTGACGTTGGTGTTGTTGTTGTTGTTTATTTGACGTTGTTATTGTTGTTATTTATTTGACGTCGTTGTTGTTGTTATTGTTTATTTGACGTTGTTGTTGTTGTTGTTGTTGTTTATTTGACGTTTTTATTGTAGTTTATTTGACGTTGTTTTTGTTATTTGACGTTGTTGTTGTTGTTGTTGTTGTTGTATTTGTTGTTGTTGTTGTTGTTGTTTCTTATTTGACGTTGTTGTTATTGTTGTTGTTTAT
>OX451739.1:405751999-405784499 GCA_948472305.1 Vicia faba | reverse complement strand
TTGTTGTTGTTGTTGTTTATTTGACGTTGATGTTGTTGTTGTTTATTTGACGTTGTTGTTGTTGTTGTTGTTTATTTGACGGTGTTGTTGTGGTTGTTTATTTGACGTTGTTGTTGTTGTTGACGTTGTTGTTATTGTTGTTGTTGTTGTTTATTTTACGTTTTTGTTATTGTTGATGTTGTTGTTGTTTTTGTGGTTGTTTATTTGACGTTGTTGTTGTTTATTTGACGTTGTTGTTGTTGTTGTTTATTTGACGTTGTTGTTGTTTATTTGACGTAGTTGTTGTTGTTGACGTTGTTGTTGTTGTTATTGTTTGTTTATTTAACGATTTTGTTGTTGTTGTTGTTGTTTACTTGACGTTGTTGTTGTTGTTTATTTGACGTTGTTGTTGTTGTTGTTGTTGTCGTCGTTGTTGTTGTTGTTGTTTTTTTTGTTTATTTGACGTTGTTGTAGTTGTTTATTTGACGTTGTTGTTATTCTTGTTGTTGTTGCTGTTTATTTGACGTTATTATTGTTGTTGTTGTTGTTATTTATTTGACGTTGTTGATGTTGTTGTTTATTTGACGTTGTTGTTGTTGTTGTTATTTTTTTGACATTGTTGTTGTTGTTGTTCATTTGACGTTGTTGTTGTTGTTGTTTATTTGACGTTGTTGTTGTTGTTGTTTATTTGACGTTGTTTTTGTCATTGTTTTTGTTGTTTATTTGACGTTGTTATTGTTGTTGTTTATTTGACATTGTTGTTGTTGTTTATTTGACGTTGTTGTTGTTGTTGACGTTGTTGTTGTTGTTTATTTGACGTTGTTGTTATTGTTGTTGTTGTTTATTTAACATTGTTGTTGTTGTTGTTGTTGACGTTGTTGTTGTTGTTGTTATTTATTTGACGTTTTTGTTGTTGTTGTTATTGTTTTTGTTGTTGTTGTTGTTTATTTGACGTTGTTGTTGTTGTTATTTATTTGACGTTGTTGTTGTTGTTGTTTATTTGACGTTGTTGTTGTTGTTGTTATTGTTTATTTGACGTTGTTGTTATTGTATATTTGACGTTGTTGTTGTTGTTGTTCACGTTGTTGTTGTTGTTTATTTGACGTTGTTGTTGTTGTTGTTTATTTGACGTTGTTGTTGTTGTTGTTTATTTGACGGTGTTGTTGTTGTTGTTGTTTATTTGACGTTGTTGTTGTTGTTGTTTATTTGACGTTGTTGTTGTTGTTATTTATTTGGCATTGTTGTTGTTGTTGACGTTGTTGTTGTTGTTGTTTATTTGACATTGTTGTTGTTGTTGTTGTTGTTGACGTTGTTGGTTTTGTTGTTTATTTGACGTTGTTGTTGTTGTTGTTGTTGTTTATTTGACGTTGTTTTAGTTGTTGTTGTTTATTTGACGTTGTTGTTGTTGTTTATTTGACGTTGTTGTTGTTGACATTGTTGTTGTTGTTTATTTGACGTAGTTGTTGTTGTTGACGTTGTTGATGTTGTTGTTTATTTGACGTTTTTGTTATTGTTGATGTTGTTGTTGTTGTTGTTGTTTATTTGACGTTGTTGTTATTGTTTATTTGACGTTGTTGTTGTTGTTTATTTGACGTTGTTGTTGTTGTTGTTATTGTTGTTGTTTATTTGACGTTGTTGTTGTTGTTGTTTATTTGAAGTTGTTGTTGTTGTTTATTTGACGTTGGTGTTGTTGTTGTTGTTTATTTGACGTTGTTATTGTTGTTATTTATTTGACGTCGTTGTTGTTGTTATTGTTTATTTGACGTTGTTGTTGTTGTTGTTGTTTATTTGACATTTTTATTGTTGTTTATTTGACGTTGTTTTTGTTATTTGACGTTGTTGTTGTTGTATTTGTTGTTGTTGTTGCTTATTTGACGTTGTTGTTATTGTTGTTGTTAATTTGACGTTGTTGTTGTTGTTGTTTATTTGATGTTGTTGTTGTTGTTGTTTATTTGACATTATTGTTGTTGTTGACGTTGTTGTTGTTGTTGTTTATTTGACAATGTTGCTGTTGTTTATTTGACATTGTTGTTGTCGTTGTTGTTGTTTATTTGACGTTGTTGTTGTTGTTGTTGTTTATTTGACGTTGTTGTTGTTGTTGTTATATATTTGACGTTGTTGTTGTTGTTATTGTTTATTTGACGTTGTTGTTGTTGTTTATTTGACGTTGTTGTTGTTGTTGACGTTGTTGTTGTTGTTGTTGTTTATTTGACGTTGTTGTTGTTGTTGTTGTTTATTTGAAATTGTTGTTGTTGTTGTTTATTTGACGGTGTTGTTGTGGTTGTTTATTTGACGTTGTTGTTGTTATTGACGTTGTTGTTGTTGTTGTTTATTTGACGTTTTTGTTGTTGTTGATGTTGTTGTTGTTTTTGTAGTTGTTTATTTGACGTTGTTGTTGTTTTTTTGACGTTGTTGTTGTTTTTTTGACGTTGTTGTTGTTGTTTATTTGACGTTGTTGTTGTTGTTGTTATTGTTGTTGTTGTTGTTGTTGTTTATTTGACGTTGTTGTTGTTATTTATTTGACGTTGTTGTTGTTGTTGTTGTTGTTGTTTATTTGACGTTGTTGTTGTTGTTGTTTATTTGACGTTGTTGTTGTTGTTTATTTGACGTTGTTGTTGTTGACATTGTTGTTGTTGTTTATTTGACGTAGTTATTGTTGTTCACGTTGTTGTTGTTGTTTATTAGACGTTTTTTTTGTTGTTGATGTTGTTGTTGTTGTTTATTTGACGTTGTTGTTGTTGTTTATTTGACGTTGTTATTGTTGTTGTTTATTTGACGTTGTTGTTGTTGTTATTGTTGTTGTTGTTTATTTGATGTTCTTGTTGTTGTTGTTTATTTGATGTTGTTGTTGTTGTTGTTTATTTGACATTGTTGTTGTTGTTGACGTTGTTGTTGTTGTTTATTTGATGTTGTTGTTGTTGTTGTTTATTTGACATTGTTGTTGTTGTTGACGTTGTTGTTTATTTGACATTGTTGTTGTTGTTGTTGTTTACTTGACGTTGTTGTTATTGTTGTTGTTTATTTGACGTTGTTTTAGTTGTTGTTTATTTGACGTTGTTGTTGTTGTTGTTTATTTGACATTGTTGTTGTTGTTGACATTGTTGTTGTTGTTGTTGTTTATTTGACATTGTTGTTGTTGTTGTTGACGTTGTTGGTGTTGTTGTTTATTTGACGTTGTTATTGTTGTTGTTGTTGTTTATTTGACGTTGTTTTAGTTGTTGTTGTTTATTTGACATTTTTGTTGTTGTTTATTCGACGTTGTTGTTGTTGACATTGTTGTTGTTGTTGTTGTTTATTTGACGTTGTTGTTGTTGTTTATTTGACTTAGTTGTTGTTGTTGACATTTTTGTTGTTGTTGTTGTTGTTTATTTGACATTTTTGTTGTTGTTGATGTTGTTGTTGTTTATTTGACGTTGTTGTTATTGTTTATTTGACGTTGTTCTTGTTGTTGTTTATTTGACGTTGTTGTTGTTGTTATTGTTGTTGTTTATTTGACGTTGTTGTTGTTGTTGTTTATTTGATGTTGTTGTTGTTGTTGTTGTTTATTTGACGTTGGTGTTGTTGTTGTTGTTTATTTGACGTTGTTATTGTTGTTATTTATTTGACGTCGTTGTTGTTGTTATTGTTTATTTGACGTTGTTGTTGTTGTTGTTTATTTGACGTTTACATATTGTTGTTTATTTGACGTTGTTTTTGTTATTTGACATTGTTGTTGTTGTTGTTTTTGTTGTTGTTGTTGTTGCTTATTTGACGTTGTTGTTATTAGTGTTGTTTATTTGACGTTGTTGTTGCTGTTGTTTATTTGACGTTGTTGTTGTTTATTTGACGTTGTTGGTTTTGTTTATTTGACGTTATTGTTGTTATTGTTGTTGTTTATTTGACGTTGTTGCTGTTGTTTATTTGACGTTTATGTTGTTGTTGTTGTTTATTTGACGTTGTTGTTGTTGTTGTTATATATTTGACGTTGTTGTTGTTGTTATTGTTTATTTGACGTTATTGTTGTTGTTTATTTGACGTTGTTGTTGTTGTTGACGTTGTAGTTGTTGTTGTTGACGTTGTTGTTGTTGTTGACGTTGTTGTTGTTGTTGTTGTTGTTTATTTGACGTTGTTGTTGTTGTTGTTTATTTGACGTTGTTGTTGTTGTTGTTATTGTTGTTGTTTATTTGACGTTGTTGTTGTTGTTGTTTATTTGAAGTTGTTGTGGTTGTTTATTTGACGTTGGTGTTGTTGTTGTTGTTTATTTGACGTTGTTATTGTTGTTATTTATTTGACGTCGTTGTTGTTGTTATTGTTTATTTGACGTTGTTGTTGTTGTTGTTGTTTATTTGACGTTTTTATTGTTGTTTATTTGACGTTGTTTTTGTTATTTGACGTAATTGTTGTTGTATTTGTTGTTGTTGTTGCTTATTTGACGTTGTTGTTATTGTTGTTGTTAATTTGACGTTGTTGTTGTTGTTGTTTATTTGATGTTGTTGTTGTTGTTGTTTATTTGACATTATTGTTGTTGTTGACGTTGTTGTTGTTGTTGTTTATTTGACAATGTTACTGTTGTTTATTTGACATTGTTGTTGTCGTTGTTGTTGTTTATTTGACGTTGTTGTTGTTGTTGTTGTTTATTTGACGTTGTTGTTGTTGTTGTTATATATTTGACGTTGTTGTTGTTGTTATTGTTTATTTGACGTTGTTGTTGTTGTTTATTTGACGTTGTTGTTGTTGTTGACGTTGTTGTTGTTGTTGTTGTTTATTTGACGTTGTTGTTGTTGTTGTTGTTTATTTGAAATTGTTGTTGTTGTTGTTGTTTATTTGACGGTGTTGTTGTGGTTGTTTATTTGACGTTGTTGTTGTTATTGACGTTGTTGTTGTTGTTGTTGTTTATTTGACGTTTTTGTTGTTGTTGATGTTGTTGTTGTTTTTGTAGTTGTTTATTTGACGTTGTTGTTGTTTTTTTGATGTTGTTGTTGTTGTTTATTTGACGTTGTTTTTGTTATTTGACGTTGTTGTTGTTGTATTTGTTGTTGTTGTTGCTTATTTGACGTTGTTGTTATTGTTGTTGTTAATTTGACGTTGTTGTTGTTGTTGTTTATTTGATGTTGTTGTTGTTGTTGTTTATTTGACATTATTGTTGTTGTTGACGTTGTTGTTGTTGTTGTTTATTTGACAATGTTGCTGTTGTTTATTTGACATTGTTGTTGTCGTTGTTGTTGTTTATTTGACGTTGTTGTTGTTGTTGTTGTTGTTTATTTGACGTTGTTGTTGTTGTTATATATTTGACGTTGTTGTTGTTGTTATTGTTTATTTGACGTTGTTGTTGTTGTTTATTTGACGTTGTTGTTGTTGTTGACGTTGTTGTTGTTGTTGTTGTTGTTTATTTGACGTTGTTGTTGTTGTTGTTGTTTATTTGAAATTGTTGTTGTTGTTGTTGTTTATTTGACGGTGTTGTTGTGGTTGTTTATTTGACGTTGTTGTTGTTATTGACGTTGTTGTTGTTGTTGTTGTTTATTTGACGTTTTTGTTGTTGTTGATGTTGTTGTTGTTTTTGTAGTTGTTTATTTGACGTTGTTGTTGTTTTTTTGACGTTGTTGTTGTTGTTTATT
This sequence comes from Vicia faba, assembly GCA_948472305.1. Lineage (NCBI taxonomy): Eukaryota > Viridiplantae > Streptophyta > Magnoliopsida > Fabales > Fabaceae > Vicia > Vicia faba. The sequence continues at coordinate 405,778,926 of OX451739.1, read as the reverse complement.
TGACGTTGTTGTTGTTGTTGTTATTGTTGTTGTTGTTGTTGTTGTTGTTTATTTGACGTTGTTGTTGTTATTTATTTGACGTTGTTGTTGTTGTTGTTGTTGTTGTTTATTTGACGTTGTTGTTGTTGTTGTTTATTTGACGTTGTTGTTGTTGTTTATTTGACGTTGTTGTTGTTGACATTGTTGTTGTTGTTTATTTGACGTAGTTATTGTTGTTCACGTTGTTGTTGTTGTTTATTAGACGTTTTTTTTGTTGTTGATGTTGTTGTTGTTGTTTATTTGACGTTGTTGTTGTTGTTTATTTGACGTTGTTATTGTTGTTGTTTATTTGACGTTGTTGTTGTTGTTATTGTTGTTGTTGTTTATTTGACGTTCTTGTTGTTGTTGTTTATTTAATGTTGTTGTTGTTGTTGTTTATTTGACATTGTTGTTGTTGTTGACGTTGTTGTTGTTGTTTATTTGATGTTGTTGTTGTTGTTTATTTGACGTTGTTGTTGTTGTTATTTATTTGGCATTGTTGTTGTTGTTGACGTTGTTGTTGTTGTTGTTTATTTGACATTGTTGTTGTTGTTGTTGTTGACGTTGTTGGTTTTGTTGTTTATTTGACGTTGTTGTTGTTGTTGTTGTTGTTTATTTGACGTTGTTTTAGTTGTTGTTGTTTATTTGACGTTGTTGTTGTTGTTTATTTGACGTTGTTGTTGTTGACATTGTTGTTGTTGTTTATTTGACGTAGTTGTTGTTGTTGACGTTGTTGATGTTGTTGTTTATTTGACGTTTTTGTTATTGTTGATGTTGTTGTTGTTGTTGTTGTTTATTTGACGTTGTTGTTATTGTTTATTTGACGTTGTTGTTGTTGTTTATTTGACGTTGTTGTTGTTGTTGTTGTTATTGTTGTTGTTTATTTGACGTTGTTGTTGTTGTTGTTTATTTGAAGTTGTTGTTGTTGTTTATTTGACGTTGGTGTTGTTGTTGTTGTTTATTTGACGTTGTTATTGTTGTTATTTATTTGACGTCGTTGTTGTTGTTATTGTTTATTTGACGTTGTTGTTGTTGTTGTTGTTGTTTATTTGACGTTTTTATTGTTGTTTATTTGACGTTGTTTTTGTTATTTGACGTTGTTGTTGTTGTATTTGTTGTTGTTGTTGCTTATTTGACGTTGTTGTTATTGTTGTTGTTAATTTGACGTTGTTGTTGTTGTTGTTTATTTGATGTTGTTGTTGTTGTTGTTTATTTGACATTATTGTTGTTGTTGACGTTGTTGTTGTTGTTGTTTATTTGACAATGTTGCTGTTGTTTATTTGACATTGTTGTTGTCGTTGTTGTTGTTTATTTGACGTTGTTGTTGTTGTTGTTGTTTATTTGACGTTGTTGTTGTTGTTGTTATATATTTGACGTTGTTGTTGTTGTTATTGTTTATTTGACGTTGTTGTTGTTGTTTATTTGACGTTGTTGTTGTTGACGTTGTTGTTGTTGTTGTTGTTTATTTGACGTTGTTGTTGTTGTTGTTGTTTATTTGAAATTGTTGTTGTTGTTGTTGTTTATTTGACGGTGTTGTTGTGGTTGTTTATTTGACGTTGTTGTTGTTATTGACGTTGTTGTTGTTGTTGTTGTTTATTTGACGTTTTTGTTGTTGTTGATGTTGTTGTTGTTTTTGTAGTTGTTTATTTGACGTTGTTGTTGTTTTTTTGACGTTGTTGTTGTTGTTTATTTGACGTTGTTGTTGTTGTTGTTATTGTTGTTGTTGTTGTTGTTGTTTATTTGACGTTGTTGTTGTTATTTATTTGACGTTGTTGTTGTTGTTGTTGTTGTTGTTTATTTGACGTTGTTGTTGTTGTTGTTTATTTGACGTTGTTGTTGTTGTTTATTTGACGTTGTTGTTGTTGACATTGTTGTTGTTGTTTATTTGACGTAGTTATTGTTGTTCACGTTGTTGTTGTTGTTTATTAGACGTTTTTTTTGTTGTTGATGTTGTTGTTGTTGTTTATTTGACGTTGTTGTTGTTGTTTATTTGACGTTGTTATTGTTGTTGTTTATTTGACGTTGTTGTTGTTGTTATTGTTGTTGTTGTTTATTTGACGTTCTTGTTGTTGTTGTTTATTTGATGTTGTTGTTGTTGTTGTTTATTTGACATTGTTGTTGTTGTTGACGTTGTTGTTGTTGTTTATTTGATGTTGTTGTTGTTGTTGTTTATTTGACGTTGTTGTTGTTGTTGTTGTTTATTTGACATTGTTGTTTACTTGACGTTGTTGTTGTTGTTTATTTGACGTTGTTGTTGTTGTTGTTGACGTTGTTGTTGTTGTTTTTGTTGTTTATTTGACGTTGTTGTAGTTGTTTATTTGACGTTGTTGTTGTTCTTGTTGTTGTTGCTGTTTATTTGACGATATTATTGTTGTTGTTGTTGTTGTTTATTTGACGTTGTTGTTGTTGTTGTTGTTTATTTGACGTTGTTTTAGTTGTTGTTGTTTATTTGACGTTGTTGTTGTTGTTGTTTATTTGACGTTGTTGTTGTTGACATTGTTGTTGTTGTTTATTTGACGTAGTTGTTGTTGTTGACGTAGTTGTTGTTGTTGTTTATTTGACGTTTTTGTTATTGTTGATGATGTTGTTGTTGTTGTTGTTGTTTATTTGACGTTGTTGTTATTGTTTATTTGACGTTGTTGTTGTTTTTGTTGTTGTTTATTTGACGTTGTTGTTGTTGTTGTTATTGTTGTGGTTTATTTGACGTTGTTGTTGTTGTTGTTTATTTGATGTTGTTGTGGTTATTTATTTGACGTTGGTGTTGTTGTTGTTGTTTATTTGACGTTGTTATTGTTGTTATTTATTTGACGTCGTTGTTGTTGTTATTGTTTATTTGACGTTGTTGTTGTTGTTGTTTATTTGACGTTTTTATTGTTGTTTATTTGACTTTGTTTTTGTTATTTGACGTTGTTGTTGTTGTTGTTGTTGTATTTGTTGTTGTTGTTGTTGCTTATTTGACGTTGTTGTTATTGTTGTTGTTTATTTGACGTTGTTGTTGCTGTTTGTTTATTTGACGTTGTTTTAGTTGTTGTTGTTTATTTGACGTTGTTGTTGTTGTTTATTTGACGTTTTTGTTGTTGACATTGTTGTTGTTGTTGTTTATATGACGTTGTTGTTGTTGTTGTTTATTTGACATAGTTGTTGTTGTTGATGTTGTTGTTGTTGTTGTTGTTGTTGTTTATTTGACGTTTTTGTTGTTGTTGATGTTGTTGTTGTTGTTGTTTATTTGACGTTGTTGTTATTGTTTATTTGACGTTGTTGTTGTTGTTTATTTGACGTTGTTGTTGTTGTTATTGTTGTTGTTTATTTGACGTTGTTGTTGTTGTTGTTGTTGTTTATTTGATGTTGTTGTTGTTGTTGTTTATTTGACGTTGGTGTTGTTGTTGTTTATTTAACGTTGTTGTTGTTGTTATTTATTCGACGTTGTTGTTGTTGTTATTGTTTATTTGACGTTGTTGTTGTTGTTGTTGTTGTTTATTTGACGTTGTTATTGTTGTTTATTTGACGTTGTTTTTGTTATTTGACGTTGTTGTTGTTGTTGTTGTATTTGTTGTTGTTGTTGTTGCTTATTTGACGTTGTTGTTATTGTTGTTGTTTATTTGACGTTGTTGTTGCTGTTGTTTATTTGACGTTGTTGTTGTTGTTGTTTATTTGACGTTGTTGTTGTTGTTTATTTGACGTTGTTGTTGTTGTTTATTTGACGTTGTTGTTGTTGTTGTTGTTGTTGTTGTTTATTTGACGTTGTTATTGTTGTTGCTGTTGTTTATTTGACGTTGTTGTTGTCGTTGTTGTTGTTTATTTGACGTTGTTGTTGTTGTTGTTGTTTATTTGACGTTGTTGTTGTTATTTATTTGACGTTGTTGTTGTTGTTGTTTATTTGGCGTTGTTGTCGTTGTTGTTTATTTGACGTTGTTGTTGTTGTTGTTTATTTGACGTTGTTGTTGTTTATTTGACATTGTTGTTGTTGTTGTTGTTGACGTTGTTGTTGTACCCCAAAATTTGCCCTCCCATATTCATCAAGAATTGTCAAAGTCAAGATCACAAGATTCCCCAAGGGTTGTGCAGCTCAACTGTCTCCTAGACAGTCAAAACTAGGGTTTGAGTTCTGGTCAAGCAAATGAACTTTTCAAAGGTCCAATCAAGTCTCACATGCTTAAAAAGATGGTCAAGTATCTTCATATCAAGTTTCAAGGCATTCAGCTCAAAATTGCACAGTCAAAACCCTAGATTGCACTACAGTCAACTGTAGGGGCAAAATGGTCATTTGACAGTCAAAAGTTCAAATTTTTGGTCAACATATCATTTTGAAGCCACAAACATCATTTGATCAATGCTTGATCATGATTCTCAAAATCTGGCTCAGAAATCATCAAAGATGCAAAAGTTGCTATATTTGGACAGCTGAAAAAGTCAACTGAAATTGACCAGGGCATAACTTTCACATGGATTATCAGAAAAATTCCATCCAAAGCTCATTTTGAAGAGAAAGACATTTCCTACAATTCATCTTCATGTTCCAAGTCCAAGAAATGCTCTCACAAAAAGTTATCAATTTCAACATTATAGGTCATTTTCAAAAGTCAACAAAAAGTGACTTTAAGTCAAAGGCCATAACTTGAGATTGGTAAATCAAAATGACATGGGACCAAAGGCATTGGTTAAAGGACTCAAAGACCTTTCCAAAATGTCCAAGAACATGTGAAAAGCTTAAAAATTGACCAAGTTATGCCTTGTGGAAGTTGGGAAATTTTTAGGAATTTTGAAAAGTCAACATTGATGCAAAAGGCCTAAAAATGCAAATGGGCCCATTTTTCTTCCAAATTTCTTCATGCCAAGCCTATGCACGACCATTAGGCCCAAAGGGAAGTATTCTCATATTTTTTTAATTATTTATTTGAATTTATATTAATTTATATTCATTTAAATCATTTTAATTCATGAAAAATATAATCTTAACCTAAACAAATCTTTTTATGCATGCTTTGGACTCTATAACTCGTGCACATGCTAATAGGGAAGGATTTGATGCTAATTGATCAGATTTGGTACAAGAAACATGAGAAAAAGATTGAAAAAGATTCTTAACAAATCAAATATTGAAATCCATTATGGCATGAGATTTTATTCAATCTTTTTGACCTAACATGCTCTATACATACACAGCATCACAACCCTAATCATCCAAGACTGGAAGCTGCGCATAAACAAGCATTGCATATTGAAAATTTTTCACAAAAACTCAAACACTGAAAACCAGTTTCAAGCTCGATTCAGACCCCAATTCTTGTCCCATTAGCATCCTGAGACATCATTGAGTGTTTCTCAATCAAAAACAACAAGCAAAACGCCTTGAATTGGTATCAAGAACCTTGACTGAACCTTGAAATTTTTGAAACCGCATATCATAAATCATGCGTCTTTTTGCATTTTCGTTTATATATTCATGTTCCTGATGAAGTTTACGAACTAACCATTACGCTTAATTGCATTTTTTCGTCGTGTATAAGAATCCACCATACGCGTTTTTTTAGGTTTGCAGGTTCTTAGAAATTGGGGCTTTGTCAATACAGTAAAATTGGCCTTTGAAACCACCATGGTTGCACTCAGCGTGTTCCTCTGAACAAGACACATACCTCGCGATAAATTTATGATCCATAGGGAGCTATTCGCTATTTTCTTGAATCCTCCCTAAAGCAACGTTTCTAAAACCGTTGCCATATGCTTATGTTTCAGAAAAAATAAAAAAGGGGATGAAGATGATGACGTGCTGGCGTGATATGATTGGGTGTTTTAAATTTCGCGCGCCCAATTGCTAGTGCGCTTGGTTTTCCTTTTTGTTTTTTATTCTTTATAATATGTCAATTGATGTTAGGTGGCTCAGCTGGCAAGAATTAACATACGCAACCTTCAAGACCTGGGTTCAAGTCCCAGGTCTGGCAAATACTCCATATTATTTTTCAATAATTGATCCCCTGTAGGCATAATTCTGAGACTACCATGCACATTCCAAGTTCACCATCCACGCGTCCAAGATGATCAGATCAACGGCCAATATTCCAGGCGCAGCATACAGCAAGTCAACGCATTGGCACATGATCAGAAAAGTCAATGAATCAACTCTTATTGGGCCAGGCCTCTCAAATTTAAACCTCCTTATTTGGGGCTACACCCCCACCCTGGTTTGCATTGTTTATATTTTTCTCCTCACTTTTTATTTTTATTGTTTTATTTATTTTATTTTCTTAATTCCATTAATTTATTTTTTCTACAAAATATAAAAACACTAAAAAATCAGAAAAGGCCAAAAATTAATAAATATTTATTTTATTATAATCATTTTCATAAATAAATTAGAATGTAAATTATGTAGTGTAATTAGGTTTTAATTTTAATTCCTTTTTTAATAAAAATCCAAAAATGAAGAATTTAGGTTTTAATGGTTAATTCTTTTTGTTTCCCTTTTTCCACAATAATAATTATTATTTATTTATTTATTTTCCTATTTAAATTGCACATAAATGAATTAGGTTTAATTTAGGTCATATTTTAATTCTTTCATAATAAATAAAAAATATTAGAATTAGGGTTTGCCGTCTAATTTAATTTCAGTTAACTTCCTTTTTTTCATTAAATCTAAAAAACACAAAATACCAAAAACATTTAATCATTTAATTTGTAATTCATCATTAATTTTAATTATTTGCAAAAAGGGTCCAACGCCCTAGTTTCGTTTTAATTATTTAATTTGCGCATTTACTTTATCGTTTATCATAATTCTGTAAATCTCCCAAAGCCATGTACATTTATTTATCGCACTTTTATTCGCTTTATTTATTTTCCGCTAAATCGGGTCCGGTTTAATTTTGGCGATGTGGACCCGCGCCATTTGTAATAGTCTAGCTTTATTTCCTCGCAACTTATAACTGTTAAATATGCATGCAAGAATGAATGACAAAAAAATAAAAACAAACGCATAGATCACTAATAACATGACAAGATAAAATATTTGAATCTGACACACGAATCACACACCACCCCTAGGGTACGCCTCACTGTTGCCTTGCCTCGAAAGGTGATCGTCGAGTAGAGGATGTCTTAGTAAGTCCTCATGATCCGGGAACCTGGCATGAGGGTAGCTTCTAAGGTGTCTTCCTATTGCTCCGGTGATCACCATGTCCCGAACCTTCGAATTGACCCGAACACCTCCAACGGTGGTGCTACCTACCTCTCAATGGTGGGATGGCACTACTTTTAAGGACTCTTACACAGACGAATTCCTTAGGGTAGGTAGGTTCTCAAGGATACTTGCTCTAATTTCAAACAAATCAAAATCTTTTCACACCAACACTTTTCAAAAGCTTTCAAAACAAATTTTTCAAACACTCTGACACAAGAGTCGATCTGAAACTTTCAAAGAAACTTTTTTAAAACCCACATTGAAAAACAAACCATTTTTGAAAACACAAGTGAGCAAGTATCTAAGAGCCCATGGATAACCATGGATAGAAAGGGTGCTAACACCTTCCCTTTCTATAACCTACCTCCCGAACCAAGAGCAATCTCTTTAAGGAATTTTTCTGTGCTTTTGTCCTTTCCATTTGGAGAAAATAAAAGACGGTGGCGACTCTTGCTTCCGCGACATTTCGCGAACCAGCGTTAAACAGTCAGTTCCAGATCCACCGATCACAGAACTGGCGACTCTGCTGGGGAATTTAAACTTAAAGTGAGGTGTACCTTAGGGCTAGCTTATAACTATGTTTTCAATTGTTTTCCTTGTGTGCTTTAAATTGTGGGTTGCTTGGGAGTTCTATAGATCCTACACCCGGATCTGGGGGATACCTTTCTTAGAAAGTAGCAACAAGGCTGTGAGGGAACTGTGCGGGGTATACCGACATGGTTGAAACAGTCTGCTACGTTGATGTGGCACTTTGGTGTGTACCGGTAACCCTTGAGTTCAGTCAAGGAGAGTACGGGGCCTCCGCATGGTGTCGTGAAGCATCAACAGACCTTAGGAACCTTAATTGAACTATCTTGGCCTCTTTAGGGTAGTGAGATAACTGACTTTGGTGCAGTCCGAGGTCGGTTGATACTCGATACTACACTCAATTGAGGGTTGCTTTCCTGGAATATTTCGGTCGCCAGTTCAGTGGCTAAATCGAAACGATGAACAATGAAAGCAATCCCGTGATATTGGGAACCTTAGAACCCGGTTACTTTGATTAGGACAGGTATGAACCCACCAACTCAAGAGGGTACTACCCAGACCCCATGCTGGCCTTAAACCTTAAGGGCTTGTCTTGTGTGCCTTGTTTGCCCTACATGTTTGTCTTTGTAAATATCTGTGGTGTGTTTAATCATAGCATCATGACATCATCCAGCATCATATGCATTGACTAACCATTTCAGGGGTTCGAATTTTCATCTTTGTTCTTGTTTTGTAGGACATGGAAACTGCTCGTAGAAAGACAATTCAGGTCAATCTTGTAAGGATCCCTCCTCAGCTTAAGGAGCTTATATCCAGGATTCCCGAGAACTCTTCATTCAGTGAAAGGCATGGAAGCCTCATCAGCTTGGTCAACACCAACATTGAGGAAGATATGATAAAGGTCTTGTTCCAATTCTTTGACCCTCTGCATCATTGTTTTACCTTCTTGGACTATCAGTTGGTACCTACATTGGAGGAGTTCTCCCGGCTCCTGAAGATCCCTATCCTTGATCAGCTACCCTTCAACGGTACAGAAAAGGAACCTAAGCTTGAAGAGATTGCTAAAGCCTTGCACCTGCAGTCATCTGACCTCAAGGGACATTGGGAAGTTAGAAGTGGCGTCAAAGGTTTCTTAGCCAGGTTTCTGTTTGAGAAAGCCCTTGAATGTTGGAACTCCCTTGACTTGCAAGCTTTTGAAGAGGTTGTGGCCCTCCTTGTTTATGGTTTGGTATTGTTCCCTAACCCAGATCAGCTTATTGACATCAGTGCCGTTCAGATCTTTATGTCCAGGAATCCTATACCTACGTTGCTGGGGGACATCCTTCACTCATGTTACACTCGAACCATGAGAAAAAGAGGTGTCCTTATGTGTTGCACTCCTCTCCTGGGAAGGTGGTTTATTTCGCACCTTCCACAATCAGTCCTGAAGAATGAACGGGGTTTGAGATGGTCACAGCGGTTGATGACTCTTACACATGCAGATATACATTGGTGTCCTAGATCCAGAGGAGATGTCACTATCATTGATCGTTGTGGGGAGTACCCTAATGTTCCTTTACTTGGAATCAGAGGAGGTATTACTTATAGCCCATGCCTGGCTTGGAGACAGTTTGGTTATGCTCGGAGGGACGGTCCTCATGACATGTTAATTCCTGACATAGTTTTTGACTTCGACAATGATACTCAAGGACTTCGCCAAAGATTTATCAGAGCTTGGAGGATGCCTAGTAGGATAGACAGCAAGACACTGGGGCACAGGAACTCCATCCCTTTGGAGCCTTATCTCAAATGGGTACGCGCCCGCTCTCAGAGGTTAGTGATGCCTTATCCTCACATGCTTCCAGTGATCAAAGAACCAGTCTTGGAAGGGGAAGTGTCTCATGTTATTCAGCACCCTGATATGCCCACATCCTGGGAAGAGATGCAGAAGAGCTGGATCCAGCTTAAGGAGGAAAGGAATTCTCTTGAGACTAGTCTGCATGCCAGTGAAAAGAAGGTCCTGGAGCTCACCCGTCTGTTGCATGAGGAGAGGAATCTCAACACCTATATAGCTCCGAAGAGGATGCGCAGTGTATTTTGGGATTGACTTGATTTTTGTACTTTTGCCCATGAGGCTTTGATGTATTAAAACAGTGATTTCATTAATGATAACGTGTGTTCTTTTCTTGTCTAAGACGAATTTGAACTTTCGAACCCTTGAATGCATTGCATACGCATTTCATACATCATGTGCATAGCAGGTTTTTCCCCTTTTCAGGTTGCTTACAGTTCTTCGCTGTTTATTTCAGCATCATGAATCCCGGATCTGAATCAACAGAGACATCAATCAAGGCTCTCCAGGCGCAGAATGCGCAGTTCCAAGAGCTAATCATGGGTCTAGCTAAGGGCCAAGAAGAACTGAAGACTATGCTCCTAAAAAAGAAGAAGAAGAGAAGAACTGTGCTGTTCAACTCAGGCCGAAGGTTGGGTAATACTCTGCATCAGGAAGAGGCTGGTTCTTCTGTTGGCAGGAGTCCTTCTCAGGCAGAAGTCAAAGTTCCTACTCCAGAAGTCTCCGACAACGAGACAGATTTTGATGAGGAACAGTATCATCCTGCAGATGACAGGTACAAACAATTGGAAGACAGGTTGAAGGCCATGGAAGTTCAACAGGTACCTGGGCTGGATTTTGGAGATCTGGGTTTGTCGACTGGTGTAATTATCCCGCACAAGTTCAAAGCTCCAACTTTTTCTAAGTATGACGGGGCATCCTGTCCCAAGCTGCATTTGAGGTCCTATGTTTGGAAGATTCAGCCGTACTCTGCGGACAAGAATCTATGGATCCACTTCTTCCAGGAGAGTCTTTCAGGGACTCATCTCGAATGGTTCTATCAGCTGGATGGGACCAAAATTCGTAACTGGGAGGAGCTGGCTACTGCTTTCTACAAGCAGTATCAGTATAATGCCGACCTTGCCCCCACACGTACCCAACTCCAGGGTATGTCGTTAGGTGCAAGTGAAGGTTTTAAAGAGTACGCGCAGAAGTGGAGAGATCTGGCTGGCAGGGTGCAGCCACCTTTGACTGATCGAGAGTTAGTGGACATGTTCTTAGGGACCCTATCTGGGCCATTCTTTAACCATCTCATTGGGAATTCTTCTGCTGGTTTCACTGATTTGATCTTGACTGGAGAGAGAATTGAAGCTGGGCTGAAATCTGGGCAGATCGCAAAGGCTGCATCATCTAGTTCGGACAAGAAACCATTTAAGAAGGAGTCTAGCGCCGTGTATGGCTCCAGGAAATCAGAAAGACCTGATCACCGCCAATCTGTCAGCGCGGTAATGATCGCTAAGCCTGCTGCCGCTCCCCGGCCAAATAATCCTCAAAGGGCTGATAGACCCCGGAGAGAGTTTGCCCGGTTAAGCATGACCCTATCGCAAATCCTGCCACAGTTGCTCGCAACCAATTTGGTATCTGTCAAGGAGGCACCAAAGTTCCCTAACACTACCTCTCCTAAGTACAACCCGAATGCCCGTTGTGCTTACCATTCAGATAGCCCGGGGCATGCCACTGATGACTGTTGGGCACTAAGGAATAAGCTGCAGGACCTCATTGATGCTAAGGAGGTACAGTTTGAAGCATCTGACAAGCCTAATGTGGTGACAGCTCCCCTGCCTGCTCATGGAGTTAATGCTATTGTTGACGAAGAGGAAGTTGATGAAGCTGAGTTCGATAGCTGGATCTACCCGGCTGCTGATGGTGGACTTAACAATTGGAGCGCCAAGGACAATCTCTCTGTTTCTTTTGACACTAAGTAATAAATTTCTTTGTTTTGATATTTTGTAATAAACATTGATAAACTCTATGGCCCGGGGTCTTACCCGAGGCACCGTGGTTCTATTTGTGAGGGCATATGAACTGTCATTTTATACATCATGAATGAAAATCTTGGACGTCTTTCGCATTGCAAATATTGTGTTCCTTTTCTGTCTTTCTTTTCTTTTACATAATTTTCAAAAACAGCTGTATTTACACACACACTCACTCATATAGGTTCCAATCCACTCTGGATCTCGCTGATAACAGCTCTGCTAATGCCAATTATGACTTCGAAAATCCGATCAACTTAGCCGAAGACGAAGGTGAAGATGATTGCGAAGTGCCTGGCGAGCTTGCAAGACTGTTACTTCAGGAAGAGAGGGCAATTCAACCCCATGAAGAGCCAGTGGAAACCATAAATCTGGGCACTGAGGCAGACAGAAAAGAGGTAAAGATTGGGGCTAACCTAGAACTCAGCGTGAAGCAACTGTTAACCAAGATGCTGCATGACTATATGGAGATCTTTGCCTGGTCCTACGAAGACATGCCAGGGTTGGATACCGATATCGTTGTTCATCACTTGCCGACTAGGGAAGACTGCCCTCCAGTTAAACAAAAGGTCCGTCGGATGCGTCCAGAGATGTCAGAGAAGATTAAAGCCGAGGTCATGAAACAGTTTGATGCCGGGTTCCTTGCAGTGACTTCTTACCCTCAGTGGGTTGCTAACGTGGTGCCGGTACCTAAAAAGGACGGCAAGGTCAGAATGTGTGTCGACTACAGGGATCTGAACAGGGCCAGCCCCAAGGATGACTTCCCCTTACCTCACATTGATGTCCTTGTTGATAATACAGCTCAGCACAAGGTATTCTCTTTCATGGATGGCTTTTCAGGCTACAATCAGATAAAGATGGCACCTGAAGACATGGAAAAGACTACATTTGTTACTCAGTGGGGCACCTTCTGTTACAAGGTCATGCCGTTCGGATTAAAGAATGCTGGGGCAACCTACCAACGTGCCATGGTTGCCTTATTTCATGATATGATCCATCATGAGATCGAAGTGTATGTGGATGACATGATCGCTAGGTCCCAAACTGAGGAAGAGCACCTAGATCACCTGCAGAAGTTGTTTGACCGGTTGAAACTGTACAAGCTGAGATTGAACCCGAACAAGTGCACCTTCGGGGTAAGATCTGGGAAGTTGCTAGGCTTCGTGGTCAGTGATAAAGGTATTCAAGTGGACCCTGCTAAGGTCAAAGCTATTCAAGAGATGCCAGTTCCTAAGACAGAGAAGGAAGTCAGAGGCTTTTTAGGACGCCTGAATTACATCGCTCGATTCATATCTCATCTGACTGCTACCTGTGAGCCAATCTTCAAGCTGCTGAAGAAAGATCAGGTAGTACGTTGGAACGATGAATGTCAGGCTGCCTTCGACAGAATCAAAGAGTATCTCCAAGAACCACCCATCCTTATGCCACCGGTTGAAGGGAGACCTCTGATACTATATCTGACAGTGCTTGACAATTCAATGGGGTGTGTGCTGGGGCAGCATGACGAGTCTGGCCGAAAAGAGCACGCCATTTATTACCTTAGCAAAAAGTTTACCGACTGTGAGACCCGATACTCACTGCTTGAGAAAACTTGCTGCGCTTTGGTATGGGCTGCTCGCCGGCTGAGACAGTATATGCTGACTCACACTACCTTGTTGATCTCAAAGATGGATCCGATAAAATACATATTCGAAAAGCCTGCTCTGTCTGGGAGAATTGCAAGATGGCAAATGATCTTGACGGAATACGACATTCAGTACACAACCCAGAAAGCCATCAAAGGGAGTGTATTGGCAGACCACTTAGCTCATCAAGCTGTAGATGACTATCAATCAATGAACTTCGAGTTTCCGGATGAAAGCATCATGATTGTAACTGATTGTGAAGTACCTGGACCGGATGAAGGACCTGAACCAGGATCCCGATGGTCTATGCACTTTGACGGAGCTTCCAATGCTTTGGGAAATGGTATCGGCGCCATCATTATATCACCTCAGGGTACTCATACTCCACTCACTGCCCGGCTATGTTTCAACTGTACCAACAACATGGCGGAGTATGAGGCGTGTATCATGGGTCTTCAAGCTGCGATCGACCTAAGGATCAAATTTCTAAGTGTCTTCGGAGATTCCGCTCTTGTGATCAATCAGATCAACGGAGAGTGGGATACGAAACATCCAAACTTGATTCCTTACAAAGAATGTGTGTTGACCCTGATTCCCCACTTCACAGAGATAACCTTCGAACACTTTCCAAGAGAAGAGAATCAGTTAGCGGACGCGTTAGCTACAATGTCTTCAATGTTCAAGGTTAAATGGGACAACGAAGCTCCTCGCATCATCATCTGGAAACTGGACGAACCGGCATATTGTTGTGATCTCGAAACTGAATTGGTAACTGAGAAGCCTTGGTACCACGAAGTGAAAAGATATCTGGAAGCTCAGGAATACCCTGAAGGTGCCTCTATCAATGATAAGAAATTCCTGAGGAGGTTCGCATCCAAATTCTTCCTAAGCAACGGCATCTTGTACAAAAGAAACCATGATTCAACCTTGCTGCGTTGTGTGGATAAGACTGAAGCAGAACGAATCATGGAAGAGTTACACGAAGGGACCTTTGGTACGCATTCCAGTGGACATACTATGGCTAAAAAGATCCTACGGGCAGGATATTACTGGTCCACCATGGAAGCAGACTGCTACCAACACTCCAGGACGTGCCACAAGTGCCAGATCTATGCAGATAAGGTGCATGTTCCTCCGGTTCCCCTAAATGTTCTGACTGCGCCTTGGCCGTTTGCAATGTGGGGCATAGACATGATCGGCGAGATAAAACCTACAGCATCCAATGGACATCGCTTCATCCTAGTGGCGATTGATTATTTTACGAAGTGGGTTGAGGCAGCATCCTATGCTACGGTAACCAAGACTGTTGTGGCACGGTTCATTCGGCACAACCTGATCTGTCGATACGGTGTCCCTGAGCGAATAATTACAGACAACGGCACCAATCTGAACAATAAGATGATCGCTGAGCTCTGCGAACAGTTCAAAATACAGCACCACAATTCTTCTCCTTACAGACCGAAGATGAATGGGGCTGTAGAAGCAGCAAATAAGAACATCAAGAAGATCGTGCAGAAAATGACAGTAACGTACAAAGATTGGCACGAGATGTTACCGTTCGCTCTGCATGGGTACCGTACCTCAGCCAGGACGTCAACCGGGGCAACTCCTTTCTCTCTGGTTTATGGCATGGAGGCAGTCTTGCCAATTGAAGTGAAAATTCCCTCTCTCCGGATAATGAAGGATGCAAATCTGAACGAAGATGATTGGATCCAGACACGACTTGATCAGCTCAATCTCATTGACGAAAAGAGACTTGCTGCTATCTGCCATGGTCAGACGTATCAGAAACGAATGATCAGGGCATTTAACAAAAAGGTCAGGCCACAGGAATACCAAGTTGGGGATCTGGTTATCAAAAGAATCATCCTACCTCAGAGTGATCCAAGGGGCAAATGGACCCCTACATATGAAGGGCCATTTGTAGTTAAGCATGTGTTCTCAGGAGGAGCAATGATCTTAACTAACATGGATGGTGACGACCTTCCTCACCCCGCCAATGCAGACATAGTTAAAAAATACTACGCATGAAAAAGACCCGCTAGGCTGACATGCCTAGGCAAAAATTAGGGCTTCCCGTCGAACCAAAAGGGTTCGGGCAAAATGAAGGGATGAAAATGAAAAAATCCGTACACCCGGCAAGTCGAAAACCTGAAAAGGCGGCTTGGGCAAAAATGGGTATCCCGGTGGACTGAAAACCCGAAAGGGCGGTCCAGGCAAAAGTTAGGGATAAAAGCGTAAAACTATGTCTCATTGATCACTTTGCATCCAGAATCCGGTATCTACATCAAGTTCAGACGGCATCGATCAGTCAGCTTCACCTTCAACCAAGGTCATCAAGTGATGAGACGCTCGGAGTTATAAGGGCAATAGCAGAGTTGAAACCCAGTGGATCATTCATCTTTCACACAGCTGTTTCATTTTCTTTTGTACAAAACTTGTATAAACTCTTTTGCTCGGCGACGTACCTCTTACTAGGACGTCAGCCTCTTGTACACAAAACGCCTATTCAGGCCATTCAAAATCAATAAAAATATATCTTCAGTTAAACGTGCCAAATATTTTTCTTTTTCTGTTTTGTTTTGCGAAGAACGTCCAAGGTTCAATTTGTGATGTATGCATTGACAATAATTTGCTAACTCATGAATATTTGCATACGAAACAAAGGAATTCATTGCAGGTGACACTAGAAACAGGGGCAATAAAGAGTTGTCTGAGCAGTCTAATTGTTCTATCCCCCAAGGTACTAAGGTAGGTTCAGCTAAAGAACACGGCCAAGTGTATCTTAATTCCCAGAGAGTGGTTCAACAAAACAATACATTCTTCTCCAAGCAAAATTGTCAAAATATCAAGGAAATTGAGTATCCTCCCGTAGAGCTCAATACTTCCCCAGCAATATACATATATTCCTAACAAGTATCCCCAGCAGTCTTGGTCTAAAGATTGCTCCCCGGCGGTATATCAACATTCAAAGGAATCACTTCCCCCCGCAGTTCAAAACTTCCCCCAGGAGAGTCCAATCCAGTTTCCCCAGGAAAGTTGGAATTCATATCTCCCCAAGCAGTAAGCTTATCCCCAGTAGATTCTGGAAGCTTATCCTCAGAGCACGAACGCGTCGTCCCGGCTTGATCTAAAGAGTTATTTCCGTAACAGGATATAACTGGGTTATCCTCAGCCAAAAGCCACGGAAAGAGCGTCCTCGGCAAAGTATCTTCCTACCCCCAGCGAAGTCTATCAACACTTCCAGCGCAACAAGGATATCCCCAGCATAACTCATCAACGGTATCCCCAGCGGAGTTATCTTCATCAACTCAGCAAAGCATCGCTATCCCCACAGAGTAACACTCCCCAACATGATCGCTAGAGTATCTCTTCTCCCGCAGAATTATTTCATTTGCCAAGTTTATTCCTCAACGGAGTTATCTTCTCCTACCGGTATTCTTGCAACGATCATCCACAGCGGAAGCAAAATCTCTTCCTCAAACATCAGCCCAGGATATGATTTCCCGGCACCCGTCAAGGATTTATTTTCCTAGACGAAAATATACATGAATCATCACATACATCATTGTAGCATGCATAACGTATTGCATCATACAAGTCTCATTTATATTGATGACATCATTGCTTGATCCATATCATGCATCACATATAACTGACCTCTACCTTTCAGGAAAGATGCAGTTGAAATTATCAAACATATTTCAAGGACTTCTCCAGTCCAGTTAAATCGACTCCAAACAGATTTTTCTGATAAAGACTCAGTAGAAGTTCTCTTATGGTCCCCTCTCCAACGGCGTGTGAGGTGGTAATTCCTTCTTCAGATGTTCCCCTCTCCGGCATGAGCGTGAGGTGATATTCTCTTATGGTCCCCTCTCCAACGGCGTGTGAGGTGGTAATTCCTTCTTCAGATGTTCCCCTCTCCGGCATGAGCGTGAGGTGATATTCTCTTATGGTCCCCTCTCCAACGGCGTGTGAGGTGGTAATTCCTTCTTCAGATGTTCCCCTCTCCGGCATGAGCGTGAGGTGATATTCTCTTATGGTCCCCTCTCCAACGGCGTGTGAGGCGGTAATTCCTTTTCAGATGTTTCCCTCTCCGGCATGAGCGTGAGGTGATATTCTCTTATGGTCCCCTCTCCAACGGCGTGTGAGGTGGTATTTCCTTCTTCAGATGTTCCCCTCTCCGGCATGAGCGTGAGGTGATATTCTCTTATGGTCCCCTCTCCAACGGCGTGTGAGGTGGTAATTCCTTCTTCAGATGTTTCCCTCTCCGGCATGAGCGTGAGGTGATATTCTCTTGTGGTCCCCTCTCCAACGGCGTGTGAGGTGGTAATTCCTTTTTCAGATGTTTTCCTCTCCGGCATGAGCGTGAGGTGATATTCTCTTATGGTCCCCTCTCCAACGGCGTGTGAGGCGGTAAATCCTTTTTCAGATGTTTCCCTCTCCGGCATGAGCGTGAGGTGATATTCTCTTATGGTCCCCTCTCCAACGGCGTGTGAGGCGGTAAATCCTTTTTCAGATGTTTCCCTCTCCGGCATGAGCGTGAGGCAGTAATCATCCCTGGTTCATTCATCAGCGTTTGAAGCTCTAGATTCAGCTCCTGTAACCAGTCAGGATATATCTATACCAAGCATCTAAAATCAGCTCCTGCGACGTGTCAGGTACTCATTTTCTCTTTTGCAGGTATGCAGGTTCTCGCTAAGGAATCTCTTACGCGATCAACGTCCAGATGGCATCTGTAAGCCCATCATCCTACCCAAGCAACATCCAAATGGCATCTATAATCCCATTCCCTCATCATCATTGCTACTATGTGAGCGCAAATTTCTGGGCACTCTAGTGTCCAATCATCTTCTACCCTCGGATTACGAAAGGCATGTCAGCCAATCTGCATCCTCAGGTCTAAGAAGATTGAACAGGGGCAACTGTTGTACCCCAAAATTTGCCCTCCCATATTCATCAAGAATTGTCAAAGTCAAGATCACAAGATTCCCCAAGGGTTGTGCAGCTCAACTGTCTCCTAGACAGTCAAAACTAGGGTTTGAGTTCTGGTCAAGCAAATGAACTTTTCAAAGGTCCAATCAAGTCTCACATGCTTAAAAAGATGGTCAAGTATCTTCATATCAAGTTTCAAGGCATTCAGCTCAAAATTGCACAGTCAAAACCCTAGATTGCACTACAGTCAACTGTAGGGGCAAAATGGTCATTTGACAGTCAAAAGTTCAAATTTTTGGTCAACATATCATTTTGAAGCCACAAACATCATTTGATCAATGCTTGATCATGATTCTCAAAATCTGGCTCAGAAATCATCAAAGATGCAAAAGTTGCTATATTTGGACAGCTGAAAAAGTCAACTGAAATTGACCAGGGCATAACTTTCACATGGATTATCAGAAAAATTCCATCCAAAGCTCATTTTGAAGAGAAAGACATTTCCTACAATTCATCTTCATGTTACAAGTCCAAGAAATGCTCTCACAAAAAGTTATCAATTTCAACATTATAGGTCATTTTCAAAAGTCAACAAAAAGTGACTTTAAGTCAAAGGCCATAACTTGAGATTGGTAAATCAAAATGACATGGGACCAAAGGCATTGGTTAAAGGACTCAAAGACCTTTCCAAAATGTCCAAGAACATGTGAAAAGCTTAAAAATTGACCAAGTTATGCCTTGTGGAAGTTGGGAAATTTTTAGGAATTTTGAAAAGTCAACATTGATGCAAAAGGCCTAAAAATGCAAATGGGCCCATTTTTCTTCCAAATTTCTTCATGCCAAGCCTATGCACGACCATTAGGCCCAAAGGGAAGTATTCTCATATTTTTTTAATTATTTATTTGAATTTATATTAATTTATATTCATTTAAATCATTTTAATTCATGAAAAATATAATCTTAACCTAAACAAATCTTTTTATGCATGCTTTGGACTCTATAACTCGTGCACATGCTAATAGGGAAGGATTTGATGCTAATTGATCAGATTTGGTACAAGAAACATGAGAAAAAGATTGAAAAAGATTCTTAACAAATCAAATATTGAAATCCATTATGGCATGAGATTTTATTCAATCTTTTTGACCTAACATGCTCTATACATACACAGCATCACAACCCTAATCATCCAAGACTGGAAGCTGCGCATAAACAAGCATTGCATATTGAAAATTTTTCACAAAAACTCAAACACTGAAAACCAGTTTCAAGCTCGATTCAGACCCCAATTCTTGTCCCATTAGCATCCTGAGACATCATTGAGTGTTTCTCAATCAAAAACAACAAGCAAAACGCCTTGAATTGGTATCAAGAACCTTGACTGAACCTTGAAATTTTTGAAACCGCATATCATAAATCATGCGTCTTTTTGCATTTTCGTTTATATATTCATGTTCCTGATGAAGTTTACGAACTAATCATTACGCTTAATTGCATTTTTTCGTCGTGTATAAGAATCCACCATACGCGTTTTTTTAGGTTTGCAGGTTCTTAGAAATTGGGGCTTTGTCAATACAGTAAAATTGGCCTTTGAAACCACCATGGTTGCACTCAGCGTGTTCCTCTGAACAAGACACATACCTCGCGATAAATTTATGATCCATAGGGAGCTATTCGCTATTTTCTTGAATCCTCCCTAAAGCAACATTTCTAAAACCGTTGCCATATGCTTATGTTTCAGAAAAAATAAAAAAGGGGATGAAGATGATGACGTGCTGGCGTGATATGATTGGGTGTTTTAAATTTCGCGCGCCCAATTGCTAGTGCGCTTGGTTTTCCTTTTTGTTTTTTATTCTTTATAATATGTCAATTGATGTTAGGTGGCTCAGCTGGCAAGAATTAACATACGCAACCTTCAAGACCTGGGTTCAAGTCCCAGGTCTGGCAAATACTCCATATTATTTTTCAATAATTGATCCCCTGTAGGCATAATTCTGAGACTACCATGCACATTCCAAGTTCACCATCCACGCGTCCAAGATGATCAGATCAACGGCCAATATTCCAGGCGCAGCATACAGCAAGTCAACGCATTGGCACATGATCAGAAAAGTCAATGAATCAACTCTTATTGGGCCAGGCCTCTCAAATTTAAACCTCCTTATTTGGGGCTACACCCCCACCCTGGTTTGCATTGTTTATATTTTTCTCCTCACTTTTTATTTTTATTGTTTTATTTATTTTATTTTCTTAATTCCATTAATTTATTTTTTCTACAAAATATAAAAACACTAAAAAATCAGAAAAGGCCAAAAATTAATAAATATTTATTTTATTATAATCATTTTCATAAATAAATTAGAATGTAAATTATGTAGTGTAATTAGGTTTTAATTTTAATTCCTTTTTTAATAAAAATCCAAAAATGAAGAATTTAGGTTTTAATGGTTAATTCTTTTTGTTTCCCTTTTTCCACAATAATAATTATTATTTATTTATTTATTTTCCTATTTAAATTGCACATAAATGAATTAGGTTTAATTTAGGTCATATTTTAATTCTTTCATAATAAATAAAAAATATTAGAATTAGGGTTTGCCGTCTAATTTAATTTCAGTTAACTTCCTTTTTTTCATTAAATCTAAAAAACACAAAATACCAAAAACATTTAATCATTTAATTTGTAATTCATCATTAATTTTAATTATTTGCAAAAAGGGTCCAACGCCCTAGTTTCGTTTTAATTATTTAATTTGCGCATTTACTTTATCGTTTATCATAATTCTGTAAATCTCCCAAAGCCATGTACATTTATTTATCGCACTTTTATTCGCTTTATTTATTTTCCGCTAAATCGGGTCCGGTTTAATTTTGGCGATGTGGACCCGCGCCATTTGTAATAGTCTAGCTTTATTTCCTCGCAACTTATAACTGTTAAATATGCATGCAAGAATGAATGACAAAAAAATAAAAACAAACGCATAGATCACTAATAACATGACAAGATAAAATATTTGAATCTGACACACGAATCACACACCACCCCTAGGGTACGCCTCACTGTTGCCTTGCCTCGAAAGGTGATCGTCGAGTAGAGGATGTCTTAGTAAGTCCTCATGATCCGGGAACCTGGCATGAGGGTAGCTTCTAAGGTGTCTTCCTATTACTCCGGTGATCACCATGTCCCGAACCTTCGAATTGACCCGAACACCTCCAACGGTGGTGCTACCTACCTCTCAATGGTGGGATGGCACTACTTTTAAGGACTCTTACACAGACGAATTCCTTAGGGTAGGTAGGTTCTCAAGGATACTTGCTCTAATTTCAAACAAATCAAAATCTTTTCACACCAACACTTTTCAAAAGCTTTCAAAACAAATTTTTCAAACACTCTGACACAAGAGTCAATCTGAAACTTTCAAAGAAACTTTTTTAAAACCCACATTGAAAAACAAACCATTTTTGAAAACACAAGTGAGCAAGTATCTAAGAGCCCATGGATAACCATGGATAGAAAGGGTGCTAACACCTTCCCTTTCTATAACCTACCTCCCGAACCAAGAGCAATCTCTTTAAGGAATTTTTCTGTGCTTTTGTCCTTTCCATTTGGAGAAAATAAAAGACGGTGGCGACTCTTGCTTCCGCGACATTTCGCGAACCAGCGTTAAACAGTCAGTTCCAGATCCACCGATCACAGTTGTTGTTATTGTTTATTTGACATTGTTGTTGTTGTTGTTGGTGGTGGTGTTGTTGTTTATTTGACGTTGTTGTTGTTGTTGTTTATTTGACGTTGTTTTAGTTGTTGTTGACATTGTTGTTGTTGTTATTGTTTATTTGACGTTTTTGTTGTTGTTGATGTTGTTGTTGTTGTTGTTTATTTGACGTTGTTGTTGTTGTTTATTTGACGTTGTTGTTTTTATTGTTGTTGTTTATTTGACGTTGTTGTTGTTGTTTATTTGATGTTGTTGTTGTTGTTTATTTGACATTGTTGTTGTTGTTGACGTTGTTGTTGTTGTTTATTTGACATTGTTGTTGTTGTTGTTGTTTATTTGACGTTGTTGTTGTTGTTGTTTATTTGACGTTGTTGTTGTTGTTGACATTGTTGTTGTTGTTGTTTATTTGACGTTTTTGTTGTTGTTGATGTTGTTGATGTTGTTGTTGTTGTTGTTTATTTGACGTTGTTGTTATTGTCTATTTGACGTTGTTGTTGTTGTTTATTTGACGTTGTTGTTGTTGTTTATTTGACGTTGTTATTGTTGTTTATTTGATGTTGTTGTTGTTGTTGTTTATTTGGCGTTGTTGTTGTTGTTGTTGTTTATTTGACGTTGTTGTTGTTGTTATTTATTTGACGTTGTTGTTGTTGTTATTGTTTATTAGACATTGTTGTTGTTGTTGTTTATTTGACGTTGTTATTGTTGTTTATTTGACGTTGTTGTTATTGTTGTTGTTTATTTGACGTTGTTGTTGTTGTTTATTGGACGTTGATATTGTTGTTGTTGTTGTTTATTGGACATTGTTGTTGTTTATTTGACGTTGTTGTTGTTGTTGTTTATTGGACGTTGTTGTTGTTTATTTGACGTTGTTGTTGTTGTTGTTTATTTGACGTTGTTGTTGTTATTGTTGTTGTTTATTTGACGTTCCTGTTGTTGTTGTTGTTGTTGTTGTTTATTTGATGTTGTTGTTGTTGTTGTTTATTTGACATTGTTGTTGTTGTTGACGTTGTTGTTGTTGTTTATTTGATGTTGTTGTTGTTGTTTATTTGACATTGTTGTTGATGTTGACGTTGTTGTTGTTGTTGTTGTTGTTTATTTGACATTGTTGTTGTTGTTGTTGTTGTTGACGTTGTTGTTGTTGTTGTTTACTTGACGTTGTTGTTATTGTTGTTGTTTATTTGACGTTGTTTTAGTTGTTGTTTATTTGACGTTGTTGTTTATTTGACATTGTTGTTGTTGTTGACGTTGTTGTTGTTGTTGTTTATTTGACATTGTTGTTGTTGTTGTTGTTGACGTTGTTGGTGTTGTTGTTTATTTGACGTTGTTATTGTTGTTGTTGTTGTTGTTTATTTGACGTTGTTTTAGTTTTTGTTGTTTATTTGACATTGTTGTTGTTGTTTATTCGACGTTGTTGTTGTTGACATTGTTGTTGTTGTTTATTTGACGTTGTTGTTGTTGTTTATTTGACTTAGTTGTTGTTGTTGACATTGTTGTTGTTGTTGTTTATTTGACATTTTTGTTGTTTTGATGTTGTTGTTGTTGTTGTTTATTTGATGTTTTTTTTTGTTTATTTGACGTTGTTGTTGTTTATTTGACGTTGTTGTTGTTATTGTTGTTGTTTATTTGACGTTGTTGTTGTTGTTGTTGTTTATTTGATGTTGTTGTTGTTGTTGTTTATTTGACGTTGGTGTTGTTGTTGTTGTTTATTTGACGTTGTTATTGTTGTTATTTATTTGACGTCGTTGTTGTTGTTATTGTTTATTTGACGTTGTTGTTGTTGTTGTTTATTTGACGTTTTAATTGTAGTTTATTTGACGTTGTTTTTGTTATTTGACGTTGTTGTTGTTGTTGTATTTGTTGTTGTTGTTGTTGTTGTTGTTTCTTATTTGACGTTGTTGTTATTGTTGTTGTTTATTTGACGTTGTTGTTGTTGTTGTTTATTTGACGTTATTGTTGTTGTTGTTTATTTGACGTTATTGTTGTTGTTGACGTTGTTGTTCTTGTTGTTTATTTGACGTTGTTGCTGTTATTTATTTGACGTTGTTGTCGATGTTGTTGTTTATTTGACATTGTTGTTGTTGTTGTTGTTTATTTGACGTTGTTGTTGTTGTTGTTATATATTTGACGTTGTTGTTGTTGTTATTGTTTATTTGACGTTGTTGTTGTTGTTTATTTGACGTTGTTGTTGTTGTTGACGTTGTTGTTGTTGTTGTTGACGTTGTTGTTGTTGTTGTTTATTTGACGTTGATGTTGTTGTTGTTTATTTGACGTTGTTGTTGTTTATTTGACGTTGTTGTTGTTGTTGTTGTTGTTTATTTGACGGTGTTGTTGTGGTTGTTTATTTGACGTTGTTGTTATTGTTGTTGTTGTTGTTGTTTATTTTACGTTTTTGTTGTTGTTGATGTTGTTGTTGTTTTTGAAATTGTTTATTTGACGTTGTTGTTGTTTATTTGACGTTGTTGTTGTTGTTGTTGTTGTTTATTTGACGTTGTTGTTGTTGTTATTGTTGTTGTTGTTGTTGTTTATTTGACGTTGTTGTTATTATTTGTTTGACGTTGTTGTTGTTGTTTATTTGACGTTGTTGTTGTTGTTGTTTATTTGACGTTGTTGTTATTGTTGTTTATTTGACGTTGTTGTTGTTATTTATTTGACGTTGTTGTTGTTGTTGTTTATTTGACATTATTGTTGTTGTTGTTGTTGTTTATTTGACGTTGTTGTTGTTGTTGTTGTTGTTTATTTGACATTGTTGTTGTTGACGTTGTTGTTGTTGTTTATTTGACGTTGTTGTTGTTGTTTATTTGACGTAGTTGTTGTTGTTGACGTTGTTGTTGTTGTTATTGTTTGTTTATTTAACGATTTTGTTGTTGTTGTTGTTGTTGTTTACTTGACGTTGTTGTTGTTGTTTATTTGACGTTGTTGTTGTTGTTGTTGTTGTTGACGTTGTTGTTGTTGTTGTTTTTGTTGTTTATTTGACGTTGTTGTAGTTGTTTATTTGACGTTGTTGTTATTCTTGTTGTTGTTGCTGTTTATTTGACGTTATTATTATTGTTGTTGTTGTTGTTGTTGTTTATTTGACGTTGTTGTTGTTGTTGTTGTTTATTTGACGTTGTTGTTGTTGTTGTTATTTATTTGACATTGTTGTTGTTGTTGTTCATTTGACGTTGTTGTTGTTGTTTATTTGACGTTGTTGTTGTTGTTGTTGTTGTTGTTTATTTGACGTTGTTTTTGTCATTGTTTTTGTTGTTTATTTGACGTTGTTATTGTTGTTGTTTATTTGACATTGTTGTTGTTGTTTATTTGACGTTGTTGTTGTTGTTGACGTTGTTGTTGTTGTTTATTTGACGTTGTTGTTATTGTTGTTGTTGTTTATTTGACATTGTTGTTGTTGTTGTTGACGTTGTTGTTGTTGTTGTTATTTATTTGACGTTTTTGTTGTTGTTGTTATTGTTTTTGTTGTTGTTGTTATTTATTTGACGTTGTTGTTGTTGTTGTTTATTTGGCGTTGTTGTCGTTGTTGTTTATTTGACGTTGTTGTTGTTGTTGTTTATTTGACGTTGTTGTTGTTTATTTGACATTGTTGTTGTTGTTGTTGTTGACGTTGTTGTTATTGTTTATTTGACATTGTTGTTGTTGTTGGTGGTGGTGGTGTTGTTGTTTATTTGACGTTGTTGTTGTTGTTGTTTATTTGACGTTGTTTTAGTTGTTGTTGACATTGTTGTTGTTGTTATTGTTTATTTGACGTTTTTGTTGTTGTTGATGTTGTTGTTGTTGTTTATTTGACGTTGTTGTTGTTGTTTATTTGACGTTGTTGTTTTTATTGTTGTTGTTTATTTGACGTTGTTGTTGTTGTTTATTTGATGTTGTTGTTGTTGTTTATTTGACATTGTTGTTGTTGTTGACGTTGTTGTTGTTGTTTATTTGACATTGTTGTTGTTGTTGTTGTTTATTTGACGTTGTTGTTGTTGTTGTTTATTTGACGTTGTTGTTGTTGTTGACATTGTTGTTGTTGTTGTTGTTTATTTGACGTTTTTGTTGTTGTTGATGTTGTTGATGTTGTTGTTGTTGTTGTTTATTTGACGTTGTTGTTATTGTCTATTTGACGTTGTTGTTGTTGTTTATTTGACGTTGTTGTTGTTGTTTATTTGACGTTGTTATTGTTGTTTATTTGATGTTGTTGTTGTTGTTGTTTATTTGACGTTGTTGTTGTTGTTGTTTATTTGACGTTGTTGTTGTTGTTATTTATTTGACGTTGTTGTTGTTGTTATTGTTTATTAGACATTGTTGTTGTTGTTGTTTATTTGACGTTGTTATTGTTGTTTATTTGACGTTGTTGTTATTGTTGTTGTTTATTTGACGTTGTTGTTATTGTTTATTGGACGTTGATATTGTTGTTGTTGTTGTTTATTGGACATTGTTGTTGTTTATTTGACGTTGTTATTGTTGTTGTTTATTGGACGTTGTTGTTGTTTATTTGACGCTGTTGTTGTTGTTGTTTATTTGACGTTGTTGTTGTTATTGTTGTTGTTTATTTGACGTTCTTGTTGTTGTTGTTGTTGTTGTTTATTTGATGTTGTTGTTGTTGTTGTTTATTTGACATTGTTGTTGTTGTTGACGTTGTTGTTGTTGTTTATTTGATGTTGTTGTTGTTGTTTATTTGACATTGTTGTTGATGTTGACGTTGTTGTTGTTGTTGTTGTTGTTGTTTATTTGACATTGTTGTTGTTGTTGTTGTTGTTGACGTTGTTGTTGTTGTTGTTTACTTGACGTTGTTGTTATTGTTGTTGTTTATTTGACATTGTTTTAGTTGTTGTTTATTTGACGTTGTTGTTTATTTGACATTGTTGTTGTTGTTGACGTTGTTGTTGTTGTTGTTTATTTGACATTGTTGTTGTTGTTGTTGTTGACGTTGTTGGTGTTGTTGTTTATTTGACGTTGTTATTGTTGTTGTTGTTGTTGTTTATTTGACGTTGTTTTAGTTTTTGTTGTTTATTTGACATTGTTGTTGTTGTTTATTCGACGTTGTTGTTGTTGACATTGTTGTTGTTGTTTATTTGACGTTGTTGTTGTTGTTTATTTGACTTAGTT
>OX451739.1:405561999-405749499 GCA_948472305.1 Vicia faba | reverse complement strand
TTTATTTGACGTTGTTGTTGTTGTTGTTGTTTATTTGACGTTGTTGTTGTTATTGTTGTTGTTTATTTGACGTTCCTGTTGTTGTTGTTGTTGTTGTTGTTTATTTGATGTTGTTGTTGTTGTTTATTTGACATTGTTGTTGTTGTTGACGTTGTTGTTGTTGTTTATTTGATGTTGTTGTTGTTGTTTATTTGACATTGTTGTTGATGTTGACGTTGTTGTTGTTGTTGTTGTTGTTTATTTGACATTGTTGTTGTTGTTGTTGTTGACGTTGTTGTTGTTGTTGTTTACTTGACGTTGTTGTTATTGTTGTTGTTTATTTGACGTTGTTTTAGTTGTTGTTTATTTGACGTTGTTGTTTATTTGACATTGTTGTTGTTGTTGACGTTGTTGTTGTTGTTGTTTATTTGACATTGTTGTTGTTGTTGTTGTTGACGTTGTTGGTGTTGTTGTTTATTTGACGTTGTTATTGTTGTTGTTGTTGTTGTTTATTTGACGTTGTTTTAGTTTTTGTTGTTTATTTGACATTGTTGTTGTTGTTTATTCGACGTTGTTGTTGTTGACATTGTTGTTGTTGTTTATTTGACGTTGTTGTTGTTGTTTATTTGACTTAGTTGTTGTTGTTGACATTGTTGTTGTTGTTGTTTATTTGACATTTTTGTTGTTTTGATGTTGTTGTTGTTGTTGTTTATTTGACTTTTTTTTTTGTTTATTTGACGTTGTTGTTGTTGTTTATTTGACGTTGTTGTTGTTGTTGTTATTGTTGTTGTTTATTTGACGTTGTTGTTGTTGTTGTTGTTTATTTGATGTTGTTGTTGTTGTTGTTTATTTGACGTTGGTGTTGTTGTTGTTGTTTATTTGACGTTGTTATTGTTGTTATTTATTTGACGTCGTTGTTGTTGTTATTGTTTATTTGACGTTGTTGTTGTTGTTGTTTATTTGACGTTTTAATTGTAGTTTATTTGACGTTGTTTTTGTTATTTGACGTTGTTGTTGTTGTTGTATTTGTTGTTGTTGTTGTTGTTGTTGTTTCTTATTTGACGTTGTTGTTATTGTTGTTGTTTATTTGACGTTGTTGTTGTTGTTGTTTATTTGACGTTATTGTTGTTGTTGTTTATTTGACGTTATTGTTGTTGTTGACGTTGTTGTTCTTGTTGTTTATTTGACGTTGTTGCTGTTATTTATTTGACGTTGTTGTCGATGTTGTTGTTTATTTGACATTGTTGTTGTTGTTGTTGTTTATTTGACGTTGTTGTTGTTGTTGTTATATATTTGACGTTGTTGTTGTTGTTATTGTTTATTTGACGTTGTTGTTGTTGTTTATTTGACGTTGTTGTTGTTGTTGACGTTGTTGTTGTTGTTGTTGTTGACGTTGTTGTTGTTGTTGTTTATTTGACGTTGATGTTGTTGTTGTTTATTTGACGTTGTTGTTGTTTATTTGACGTTGTTGTTGTTGTTGTTGTTGTTTATTTGACGGTGTTGTTGTGGTTGTTTATTTGACGTTGTTGTTATTGTTGTTGTTGTTGTTGTTTATTTTACGTTTTTGTTGTTGTTGATGTTGTTGTTGTTTTTGAAATTGTTTATTTGACGTTGTTGTTGTTTATTTGACGTTGTTGTTGTTGTTGTTGTTTATTTGACGTTGTTGTTGTTGTTATTGTTGTTGTTGTTGTTGTTGTTTATTTGACGTTGTTGTTATTATTTGTTTGACGTTGTTGTTGTTGTTTATTTGACGTTGTTGTTGTTGTTGTTTATTTGACGTTGTTGTTATTGTTGTTTATTTGACGTTGTTGTTGTTATTTATTTGACGTTGTTGTTGTTGTTGTTTATTTGACATTATTGTTGTTGTTGTTGTTGTTTATTTGACGTTGTTGTTGTTGTTGTTGTTGTTGTTTATTTGACATTGTTGTTGTTGACGTTGTTGTTGTTGTTTATTTGACGTTGTTGTTGTTGTTTATTTGACGTAGTTGTTGTTGTTGACGTTGTTGTTGTTGTTATTGTTTGTTTATTTAACGATTTTGTTGTTGTTGTTGTTGTTGTTTACTTGACGTTGTTGTTGTTGTTTATTTGACGTTGTTGTTGTTGTTGTTGTTGTTGTTGTTGACGTTGTTGTTGTTGTTGTTTTTGTTGTTTATTTGACGTTGTTGTAGTTGTTTATTTGACGTTGTTGTTATTCTTGTTGTTGTTGCTGTTTATTTGACGTTATTATTATTGTTGTTGTTGTTGTTGTTGTTTATTTGACGTTGTTGTTGTTGTTGTTGTTGTTTATTTGACGTTGTTGTTGTTGTTGTTATTTATTTGACATTGTTGTTGTTGTTGTTCATTTGACGTTGTTGTTGTTGTTTATTTGACGTTGTTGTTGTTGTTGTTGTTGTTTATTTGACGTTGTTTTTGTCATTGTTTTTGTTGTTTATTTGACGTTGTTATTGTTGTTGTTTATTTGACATTGTTGTTGTTGTTTATTTGACGTTGTTGTTGTTGTTGACGTTGTTGTTGTTGTTTATTTGACGTTGTTGTTATTGTTGTTGTTGTTTATTTGACATTGTTGTTGTTGTTGTTGACGTTGTTGTTGTTGTTGTTATTTATTTGACGTTTTTGTTGTTGTTGTTATTGTTTTTGTTGTTGTTGTTATTTATTTGACGTTGTTGTTGTTGTTGTTTATTTGGCGTTGTTGTCGTTGTTGTTTATTTGACGTTGTTGTTGTTGTTGTTTATTTGACATTGTTGTTGTTGTTGTTGTTGACGTTGTTGTTATTGTTTATTTGACATTGTTGTTGTTGTTGGTGGTGGTGGTGTTGTTGTTTATTTGACGTTGTTGTTGTTGTTGTTTATTTGACGTTGTTTTAGTTGTTGTTGACATTGTTGTTGTTGTTATTGTTTATTTGACGTTTTTGTTGTTGTTGATGTTGTTGTTGTTGTTTATTTGACGTTGTTGTTGTTGTTTATTTGACGTTGTTGTTGTTGTTATTGTTGTTGTTGTTGTTGTTGTTTATTTGACGTTGTTGTTATTATTTGTTTGACGTTGTTGTTGTTGTTTATTTGACGTTGTTGTTGTTGTTGTTTATTTGACGTTGTTGTTATTGTTGTTTATTTGACGTTGTTGTTGTTATTTATTTGACGTTGTTGTTGTTGTTGTTTATTTGACATTATTGTTGTTGTTGTTGTTGTTTATTTGACGTTGTTGTTGTTGTTGTTGTTGTTGTTTATTTGACATTGTTGTTGTTGACGTTGTTGTTGTTGTTTATTTGACGTTGTTGTTGTTGTTTATTTGACGTAGTTGTTGTTGTTGACGTTGTTGTTGTTGTTATTGTTTGTTTATTTAACGATTTTGTTGTTGTTGTTGTTGTTGTTTACTTGACGTTGTTGTTGTTGTTTATTTGACGTTGTTGTTGTTGTTGTTGTTGTTGTTGTTGACGTTGTTGTTGTTGTTGTTTTTGTTGTTTATTTGACGTTGTTGTAGTTGTTTATTTGACGTTGTTGTTATTCTTGTTGTTGTTGCTGTTTATTTGACGTTATTATTATTGTTGTTGTTGTTGTTGTTGTTTATTTGACGTTGTTGTTGTTGTTGTTGTTGTTTATTTGACGTTGTTGTTGTTGTTGTTATTTATTTGACATTGTTGTTGTTGTTGTTCATTTGACGTTGTTGTTGTTGTTTATTTGACGTTGTTGTTGTTGTTGTTGTTGTTTATTTGACGTTGTTTTTGTCATTGTTTTTGTTGTTTATTTGACGTTGTTATTGTTGTTGTTTATTTGACATTGTTGTTGTTGTTTATTTGACGTTGTTGTTGTTGTTGACGTTGTTGTTGTTGTTTATTTGACGTTGTTGTTATTGTTGTTGTTGTTTATTTGACATTGTTGTTGTTGTTGTTGACGTTGTTGTTGTTGTTGTTATTTATTTGACGTTTTTGTTGTTGTTGTTATTGTTTTTGTTGTTGTTGTTATTTATTTGACGTTGTTGTTGTTGTTGTTTATTTGGCGTTGTTGTCGTTGTTGTTTATTTGACGTTGTTGTTGTTGTTGTTTATTTGACATTGTTGTTGTTGTTGTTGTTGACGTTGTTGTTATTGTTTATTTGACATTGTTGTTGTTGTTGGTGGTGGTGGTGTTGTTGTTTATTTGACGTTGTTGTTGTTGTTGTTTATTTGACGTTGTTTTAGTTGTTGTTGACATTGTTGTTGTTGTTATTGTTTATTTGACGTTTTTGTTGTTGTTGATGTTGTTGTTGTTGTTTATTTGACGTTGTTGTTGTTGTTTATTTGACGTTGTTGTTTTTATTGTTGTTGTTTATTTGACGTTGTTGTTGTTGTTTATTTGATGTTGTTGTTGTTGTTTATTTGACATTGTTGTTGTTGTTGACGTTGTTGTTGTTGTTTATTTGACATTGTTGTTATTGTTGTTGTTTATTTGACGTTGTTGTTGTTGTTGTTTATTTGACGTTGTTGTTGTTGTTGACATTGTTGTTGTTGTTGTTGTTTATTTGACGTTTTTGTTGTTGTTGATGTTGTTGATGTTGTTGTTGTTGTTGTTTATTTGACGTTGTTGTTATTGTCTATTTGACGTTGTTGTTGTTGTTTATTTGACGTTGTTGTTGTTGTTTATTTGACGTTGTTATTGTTGTTTATTTGATGTTGTTGTTGTTGTTGTTTATTTGACGTTGTTGTTGTTGTTTATTTGACGTTGTTGTTGTTGTTATTTATTTGACGTTGTTGTTGTTGTTATTGTTTATTAGACATTGTTGTTGTTGTTGTTTATTTGACGTTGTTATTGTTGTTTATTTGACGTTGTTGTTATTGTTGTTGTTTATTTGACGTTGTTGTTATTGTTTATTGGACGTTGATATTGTTGTTGTTGTTGTTTATTGGACATTGTTGTTGTTTATTTGACGTTGTTATTGTTGTTGTTTATTGGACGTTGTTGTTGTTTATTTGACGTTGTTGTTGTTGTTGTTTATTTGACGTTGTTGTTGTTATTGTTGTTGTTTATTTGACGTTCTTGTTGTTGTTGTTGTTGTTGTTGTTGTTTATTTGATGTTGTTGTTGTTGTTGTTTATTTGACATTGTTGTTGTTGTTGACGTTGTTGTTGTTGTTGTTTATTTGATGTTGTTGTTGTTGTTGTTTATTTGACATTGTTGTTGATGTTGACGTTGTTGTTGTTGTTGTTGTTGTTTATTTGACATTGTTGTTGTTGTTGTTGTTGTTGACGTTGTTGTTGTTGTTGTTTACTTGACGTTGTTGTTATTGTTGTTGTTTATTTGACATTGTTTTAGTTGTTGTTTATTTGACGTTGTTGTTTATTTGACATTGTTGTTGTTGTTGACGTTGTTGTTGTTGTTGTTTATTTGACATTGTTGTTGTTGTTGTTGTTGACGTTGTTGGTGTTGTTGTTTATTTGACGTTGTTATTGTTGTTGTTGTTGTTGTTGTTTATTTGACGTTGTTTTAGTTTTTGTTGTTTATTTGACATTGTTGTTGTTGTTTATTCGATGTTGTTGTTGTTGACATTGTTGTTGTTGTTTATTTGACGTTGTTGTTGTTGTTTATTTGACTTAGTTGTTGTTGTTGACATTGTTGTTGTTGTTGTTTATTTGACATTTTTGTTGTTTTGATGTTGTTGTTGTTGTTGTTTATTTGACGTTTTTTTTTTGTTTATTTGACGTTGTTGTTGTTGTTTATTTGACGTTGTTGTTGTTGTTATTGTTGTTGTTTATTTGACGTTGTTGTTGTTGTTGTTGTTTATTTGATGTTGTTGTTGTTGTTGTTTATTTGACGTTGGTGTTGTTGTTGTTGTTTATTTGACGTTGTTATTGTTGTTATTTATTTGACGTTGTTGTTGTTATTGTTTATTTGACGTTGTTGTTGTTGTTTATTTGACGTTTTAATTGTAGTTTATTTGACGTTGTTTTTGTTATTTGACGTTGTTGTTGTTGTATTTGTTGTTGTTGTTGTTGTTGTTTCTTATTTGACGTTGTTGTTATTGTTGTTGTTTATTTGACGTTGTTGTTGTTGTTGTTTATTTGACGTTGTTGTTGTTGTTGTTTATTTGACGTTATTGTTGTTGTTGACGTTGTTGTTCTTGTTGTTTATTTGACGTTGTTGTTCTTGTTGTTTATTTGACGTTGTTGCTGTTATTTATTTGACGTTGTTGTCGATGTTGTTGTTTATTTGACATTGTTGTTGTTGTTGTTTATTTGACGTTGTTGTTGTTGTTGTTATATATTTGACGTTGTTGTTGTTGTTATTGTTTATTTGACGTTGTTGTTGTTGTTTATTTGACGTTGTTGTTGTTGTTGACGTTGTTGTTGTTGTTGTTTATTTGACGTTGATGTTGTTGTTGTTTATTTGACGTTGTTGTTGTTTATTTGACGTTGTTGTTGTTGTTGTTGTTGTTGTTTATTTGACGGTGTTGTTGTGGTTGTTTATTTGACGTTGTTGTTGTTGTTGACGTTGTTGTTATTGTTGTTGTTGTTGTTGTTTATTTTACGTTTTTGTTGTTGTTGATGTTGTTGTTGTTTTTGAAGTTGTTTATTTGACGTTGTTGTTGTTTATTTGACGTTGTTGTTGTTGTTATTGTTTATTTGACGTTGTTGTTGTTGTTATTGTTGTTGTTGTTGTTGTTTATTTGACGTTGTTGTTATTATTTGTTTGACGTTGTTGTTGTTGTTTATTTGACGTTGTTGTTGTTGTTGTTTATTTGACATTATTGTTGTTGTTGTTGTTGTTTATTTGACGTTGTTGTTGTTTTTGTTGTTTATTTGACATTGTTGTTGTTGACGTTGTTGTTGTTGTTGTTTATTTGACGTTGTTGTTGTTGTTTATTTGACGTAGTTGTTGTTGTTGACGTTGTTGTTGTTGTTATTGTTTGTTTATTTAACGATTTTGTTGTTGTTGTTGTTGTTTACTTGACGTTGTTGTTGTTGTTTATTTGACGTTGTTGTTGTTGTTGTTGTTGACGTTGTTGTTGTTGTTGTTTTTGTTGTTTATTTGACGTTGTTGTAGTTGTTTATTTGACGTTGTTGTTATTCTTGTTGTTGTTGCTGTTTATTTGACGTTATTATTATTGTTGTTGTTGTTGTTGTTGTTTATTTGACGTTGTTGTTGTTGTTGTTTATTTGACGTTGTTGTTGTTGTTGTTATTTATTTGACATTGTTGTTGTTGTTGTTGTTCATTTGACGTTGTTTTTGTCATTGTTTTTGTTGTTTATTTGACGTTGTTATTGTTGTTGTTTATTTGACATTGTTGTTGTTGTTTATTTGACGTTGTTGTTGTTGTTGACGTTGTTGTTGTTGTTTATTTGACGTTGTTGTTATTGTTGTTGTTGTTTAT
Source organism: Vicia faba (assembly GCA_948472305.1). Classification (NCBI taxonomy): domain Eukaryota; kingdom Viridiplantae; phylum Streptophyta; class Magnoliopsida; order Fabales; family Fabaceae; genus Vicia; species Vicia faba. The sequence continues at coordinate 405,742,181 of OX451739.1, read as the reverse complement.
TTGACATTGTTGTTGTTGTTGTTGACGTTGTTGTTGTTGTTGTTATTTATTTGACGTTTTTGTTGTTGTTGTTATTGTTTTTGTTGTTGTTGTTGTTTATTTGACGTTGTTGTTGTTGTTGTTTATTTGACGGTGTTGTTGTGGTTGTTTATTTGACGTTGTTGTTGTTGTTGACGTTGTTGTTATTGTTGTTGTTGTTGTTGTTTATTTTACGTTTTTGTTGTTGTTGATGTTGTTGTTGTTTTTGAAGTTGTTTATTTGACGTTGTTGTTGTTTATTTGACGTTGTTGTTGTTGTTGTTGTTGTTTATTTGACGTTGTTGTTGTTGTTATTGTTGTTGTTGTTGTTGTTTATTTGACGTTGTTGTTATTATTTGTTTGACGTTGTTGTTGTTGTTTATTTGACGTTGTTGTTGTTGTTGTTTATTTGACGTTGTTGTTATTGTTGTTTATTTGACGTTGTTGTTGTTATTTATTTGACGTTGTTGTTGTTGTTGTTTATTTGACATTATTGTTGTTGTTGTTGTTGTTTATTTGACGTTGTTGTTGTTGTTGTTGTTGTTTATTTGACATTGTTGTTTATTTGACATTGTTGTTGTTGACGTTGTTGTTGTTGTTGTTTATTTGACGTTGTTGTTGTTGTTTATTTGACGTAGTTGTTGTTGTTGACGTTGTTGTTGTTGTTATTGTTTGTTTATTTAACGATTTTGTTGTTGTTGTTGTTGTTTACTTGACGTTGTTGTTGTTGTTTATTTGACGTTGTTGTTGTTGTTGTTGTTGACGTTGTTGTTGTTGTTGTTTTTGTTGTTTATTTGACGTTGTTGTAGTTGTTTATTTGACGTTGTTGTTATTCTTGTTGTTGTTGCTGTTTATTTGACGTTATTATTATTGTTGTTGTTGTTGTTGTTGTTTATTTGACGTTGTTGTTGTTGTTGTTGTTTATTTGACGTTGTTGTTGTTGTTGTTATTTATTTGACATTATTGTTGTTGTTGTTCATTTGACGTTGTTGTTGTTGTTTATTTGACGTTGTTGTTGTTGTTGTTGTTGTTGTTGTTGTTTATTTGACGTTGTTTTTGTCATTGTTTTTGTTGTTTATTTGACGTTGTTATTGTTGTTGTTTATTTGACATTGTTGTTGTTGTTTATTTGACGTTGTTGTTGTTGTTGTTGACGTTGTTGTTGTTGTTTATTTGACGTTGTTGTTATTGTTGTTGTTGTTTATTTGACATTGTTGTTATTGTTGTTGACGATGTTGTTGTTGTTGTTATTTATTTGACGTTTTTGTTGTTGTTGTTATTGTTTTTGTTGTTGTTGTTGTTTATTTGACGTTGTTGTTGTTGTTATTTATTTGACGTTGTTGTTGTTGTTGTTTATTTGACATTGTTGTTGTTGTTATTGTTTATTTGACGTTGTTGTTATTGTATATTTGACGTTGTTGTTGTTGTTGTTGTTCACGTTGTTGTTGTTGTTTATTTGACGTTGTTGTTGTTGTTGTTGTTTATTTGACGTTGTTGTTGTTGTTGTTTATTTGACGGTGTTGTTGTTGTTGTTTATTTGACGTTGTTGTTGTTGTTGTTTATTTGACGTTGTTGTTGTTGTTATTTATTTGGCATTGTTGTTGTTGACGTTGTTGTTGTTGTTTATTTGACATTGTTGTTGTTGCTGTTGTTGTTGACGTTGTTGGTTTTGTTGTTTATTTGACGTTGTTGTTGTTGTTGTTGTTGTTGTTTATTTGACGTTGTTTTAGTTGTTGTTGTTTATTTGACGTTGTTGTTGTTGTTTATTTGACGTTGTTGTTGTTGACATTGTTGTTGTTGTTTATTTGACGTAGTTGTTGTTGTTGACGTTGTTGATGTTGTTGTTTATTTGACGTTTTTGTTATTGTTGATGTTGTTGTTGTTGTTGTTGTTTATTTGACGTTGTTGTTATTGTTTATTTGACGTTGTTGTTGTTGTTTATTTGACGTTGTTGTTGTTGTTCTTATTGTTGTTGTTTATTTGACGTTGTTGTTATTCTTGTTTATTTGAAGTTGTTGTTGTTGTTTATTTGACGTTGGTGTTGTTGTTGTTGTTTATTTGACGTTGTTATTGTTGTTATTTATTTGACGTCGTTGTTGTTGTTATTGTTTATTTGACGTTGTTGTTGTTGTTGTTGTTTATTTGACGTTTTTATTGTTGTTTATTTGACGTTGTTTTTGTTATTTGACGTTGTTGTTGTTATATTTGTTGTTGTTGTTGCTTATTTGACGTTGTTGTTATTGTTGTTGCTTATTTGACGTTGTTGTTGTTTATTTGATGTTGTTGTTGTTGTTGTTTATTTGACGTTGTTGTTGTTGTTGTTTATTTGACATTATTGTTGTTGTTGACGTTGTTGTTGTTGTTGTTTATTTGACGTTGTTGCTGTTGTTTATTTGACGTTGTTGTTGTCGTTGTTGTTGTTTATTTGACGTTGTTGTTGTTGTTGTTGTTTATTTGACGTTGTTGTTGTTGTTGTTATATATTTGACGATGTTGTTGTTGTTGTTATTGTTTATTTGACGTTGTTGTTGTTGTTTATTTGACGTTGTTGTTGTTGTTGACGTTGTAGTTGTTGTTGTTGACGTTGTTGTTGTTGACGTTGTTGTTGTTGTTGTTTATTTGACGTTGTTGTTGTTGTTGTTGTTTATTTGACGTTGTTGTTGTTGTTGTTTATTGGACGGTGTTGTTGTGGTTGTTTATTTGACGGTGTTGTTGTTATTGACGTTGTTGTTGTTGTTGTTGTTTATTTGACGTTTTTGTTGTTGTTGATGTTGTTGTTGTTTTTGTAGTTGTTTATTTGACGTTGTTGTTGTTTTTTTGATGTTGTTGTTGTTGTTTATTTGACGTTGTTGTTGTTGTTGTTATTGTTGTTGTTGTTGTTTATTTGACGTTGTTGTTGTTATTTATTTGACGTTGTTGTTGTTGTTGTTGTTGTTTATTTGACGTTGTTGTTGTTGTTTATTTGACGTTGTTGTTGTTGTTGTTTATTTGACGTTGTTGTTGTTGACATTGTTGTTGTTGTTTATTTGACGTAGTTATTGTTGTTCACGTTGTTGTTGTTGTTTATTAGACTTTTTTTTTGTTGATGTTGTTGTTGTTGTTTATTTGACGTTGTTGTTGTTGTTATTTATTTGGCATTGTTGTTGTTGACGTTGTTGTTGTTGTTTATTTGACATTGTTGTTGTTGTTGTTGTTGTTGACGTTGTTGGTTTTGTTGTTTATTTGACGTTGTTGTTGTTGTTGTTGTTTATTTGACGTTGTTTTAGTTGTTGTTGTTTATTTGACGTTGTTGTTGTTGTTTATTTGACGTTGTTGTTGTTGACATTGTTGTTGTTGTTTATTTGACGTAGTTGTTGTTGTTGACGTTGTTGATGTTGTTGTTTATTTGACGTTTTTGTTATTGTTGATGTTGTTGTTGTTGTTGTTGTTTATTTGACGTTGTTGTTATTGTTTATTTGACGTTGTTGTTGTTGTTTATTTGACGTTGTTGTTGTTGTTCTTATTGTTGTTGTTTATTTGACGTTGTTGTTATTCTTGTTTATTTGAAGTTGTTGTTGTTGTTTATTTGACGTTGGTGTTATTGTTGTTGTTTATTTGACGTTGTTATTGTTGTTATTTATTTGACGTCGTTGTTGTTGTTATTGTTTATTTGACGTTGTTGTTGTTGTTGTTGTTGTTGTTGTTGTTGTTTATTTGACGTTTTTATTGTTGTTTATTTGACGTTGTTTTTGTTAATTGACGTTGTTGTTGTTATATTTGTTGTTGTTGTTGCTTATTTGACGTTGTTGTTATTGTTGTTGCTTATTTGACGTTGTTGTTGTTTATTTGATGTTGTTGTTGTTGTTGTTTATTTGACGTTGTTGTTGTTGTTGTTGTTTATTTGACATTATTGTTGTTGTTGACGTTGTTGTTGTTGTTGTTTATTTGACGTTGTTGCTGTTGTTTATTTGTCGTTGTTGTTGTCGTTGTTGTTGTTTATTTGACGTTGTTGTTGTTGTTGTTGTTTATTTGACGTTGTTGTTGTTGTTGTTATATATTTGACGATGTTGTTGTTGTTGTTATTGTTTATTTGACGTTGTTGTTGTTGTTTATTTGACGTTGTTGTTGTTGTTGACGTTGTAGTTGTTGTTGTTGACGTTGTTGTTGTTGTTGTTTATTTGACGTTGTTGTTGTTGTTGTTGTTTATTTGACGTTGTTGTTGTTGTTGTTTATTGGACGGTGTTGTTGTGGTTGTTTATTTGACGTTGTTGTTGTTATTGACGTTGTTGTTGTTGTTGTTGTTTATTTGACGTTTTTGTTGTTGTTTATTTGACGTTGTTTTTGTTAATTGACGTTGTTGTTGTTATATTTGTTGTTGTTGTTGCTTATTTGACGTTGTTGTTATTGTTGTTGCTTATTTGACGTTGTTGTTGTTTATTTGATGTTGTTGTTGTTGTTGTTTATTTGACGTTGTTGTTGTTGTTGTTGTTTATTTGACATTATTGTTGTTGTTGACGTTGTTGTTGTTGTTGTTTATTTGACGTTGTTGCTGTTGTTTATTTGTCGTTGTTGTTGTCGTTGTTGTTGTTTATTTGACGTTGTTGTTGTTGTTGTTGTTTATTTGACGTTGTTGTTGTTGTTGTTATATATTTGACGATGTTGTTGTTGTTGTTATTGTTTATTTGACGTTGTTGTTGTTGTTTATTTGACGTTGTTGTTGTTGTTGACGTTGTAGTTGTTGTTGTTGACGTTGTTGTTGTTGTTGTTTATTTGACGTTGTTGTTGTTGTTGTTGTTTATTTGACGTTGTTGTTGTTGTTGTTTATTGGACGGTGTTGTTGTGGTTGTTTATTTGACGTTGTTGTTGTTATTGACGTTGTTGTTGTTGTTGTTGTTTATTTGACGTTTTTGTTGTTGTTGATGTTGTTGTTGTTTTTGTAGTTGTTTATTTGATGTTGTTGTTGTTTTTTTGATGTTGTTGTTGTTGTTTATTTGACGTTGTTGTTGTTGTTATTATTGTTGTTGTTGTTGTTTATTTGACGTTGTTGTTGTTATTTATTTGACGTTGTTGTTGTTGTTGTTTATTTGACGTTGTTGTTGTTGTTGTTGTTTATTTGACGTTGTTGTTGTTGTTGTTGTTGTTTATTTGACGTTGTTGTTGTTGACATTGTTGTTGTTGTTTATTTGACGTAGTTATTGTTGTTCACGTTGTTGTTGTTGTTTATTAGACTTTTTTTTTGTTGATGTTGTTGTTGTTGTTTATTTGACGTTGTTGTGGTTGTTTATTTGACGTTGTTATTGTTGTTGTTTATTTGACGTTGTTGTTGTTGTTATTGTTGTTGTTGTTTATTTGACGTTCTTGTTGTTGTTGTTTATTTGATGTTGTTGTTGTTGTTGTTTATTTGACATTGTTGTTGTTGTTGACGTTGTTGTTGTTGTTTATTTGATGTTGTTGTTTATTTGACATTGTTGTTGTTGTTGACGTTGTTGTTTATTTGACATTGTTGTTGTTGTTGTTGTTGTTGTTTACTTAACGTTGTTGTTATTGTTGTTGTTTATTTGACGTTGTTTTAGTTGTTGTTTATTTGACGTTGTTGTTGTTGTTTATTTGACATTGTTGTTGTTGTTGACATTGTTGTTGTTGTTGTTTATTTGACATTGTTGTTGTTGTTGTTGACGTTGTTGGTGTTGTTGTTTATTTGACGTTGTTATTGTTGTTGTTGTTTATTTGACGTTGTTTTAGTTGTTGTTGTTTATTTGACATTTTTGTTGTTGTTTATTCGACGTTGTTGTTTTTGACATTGTTGTTGTTGTTGTTTTTTTGACGTTGTTGTTGTTGTTTATTTTACTTAGTTGTTGTTCACATTTTTGTTGTTGTTGTTGTTTATTTGACATTTTTGTTGTTGTTGATGTTGTTGTTGTTGTTGTTTATTTGACGTTGTTGTTATTGTTTATTTGACGTTGTTGTTGTTGTTGTTTATTTGACGTTGTTGTTGTTGTTATTGTTGTTGTTTATTTGACGTTGTTGTTGTTGTTGTTGTTGTTTATTTGATGTTGTTGTTGTTGTTGTTTATTTGACGTTGGTGTTGTTGTTGTTGTTTATTTGACGTTGTTATTGTTGTTATTTATTTGACGTCGTTGTTGTTGTTATTGTTTATTTGACGTTGTTGTTGTTGTTGTTTATTTGACGTTTACATATTGTTGTTTATTTGATGTTGTTTTTGTTATTTGACGTTGTTGTTGTTGTTGTATTTGTTGTTGTTGTTGTTGCTTATTTGACGTTGTTGTTATTAGTGTTGTTTATTTGACGTTGTTGTTGCTGTTGTTTATTTGACGTTGTTGTTGTTGTTGTTTATTTGACGTTGTTGTTGTTGTTGTTGTTTATTTGACGTTATTGTTGTTATTGTTGTTGTTTATTTGACGTTGTTGCTGTTGTTTATTTGACGTTTATGTTGTTGTTGTTGTTTATTTGACGTTGTTGTTGTTGTTATATATTTGACGTTGTTGTTGTTGTTATTGTTTATTTGACGTTATTGTTGTTGTTTATTTGACGTTGTTGTTGTTGTTGACGTTGTAGTTGTTGTTGTTGACGTTGTTGTTGTTGTTGACGTTGTTGTTGTTGTTGTTGTTTATTTGACGTTGTTGTTGTTGTTGTTGTTTATTTGACGTTGTTGTTGTTGTTGTTTTTTTGACGTTGTTGTTGTTGTTGTTTATTTGACGGTGATGTTGTGGTTGTTTATTTGACGTTGTTGTTGTTGTTGTTGATGTTGTTTTTATTGTTGTTGTTGTTGTTTATTTGACATTTTGTTGTTGTTGATGTTGTTTTTGTTGATGTTGTTGTTGTTTTTGTAGTTGTTTATTTGACGTTGTTGTTGTTGTTGTTTATTTGACGTTGTTGTTGTTGTTGTTATTGTTGTTGTTGTTGTTGTTTATTTGACGTTGTTATTGTTATTTATTTGACATTGTTGTTGTTGTTGTTTATTTGACGTTGTTGTTGTTGTTGTTGTTTATTTGACGTTGTTGTTGTTGTTGTTGTTTATTTGACGTTGTTGTTGTTATTTATTTGACGTTGTTGTTGTTGTTGTTTATTGGACATTGTTGTTGTTGTTGTTGTTTATTGGACGTTGTTGTTGTTGTTTATTTGACGTTGTTGTTGTTGTTTATTTGACGTAGTTGTTGTTGTTGACGTTGTTGTTGTTGTTATTGTTTGTTTATTTAACGATTTTGTTGTTGTTGTTGTTGTTGTTTACTTGACGTTGTTGTTGTTGTTTATTTGACGTTGTTGTTGTTGTTGTTGTTGTTGACGTTGCTGTTATTGTTTTTGTTGTTTATTTGATGTTGTTGTAGTTGTTTATTTGACGTTGTTGTTGTTCTTGTTGTTGTTGCTGTTTATTTGACGATATTATTGTTGTTGTTGTTTATTTGACGTTGTTGTTGTTGTTGTTGTTTATTTGACGTTGTTGTTGTTGTTGTTATTTATTTGACATTGTTGTTGTTGTTGTTCATTTGACGTTGTTGTTGTTTTTTATTTGACGTTGTTGTTGTTGTTGTTGTTGTTTATTTGACGTTGTTTTTGTCATTGTTTTTGTTGTTTATTTGATGTTGTTATTGTTGTTGTTTATTTGACGTTGTTATTGTTGTTGTTTATTTGACGTTGTTATTGTTGTTGTTTATTTGACGTTGTTATTGTTGTTGTTGTTGTTGTTTATTTGACGTTGTTATTACTATTTATTTGACGTTGTTGTTGTTGTTGTTGTTGTTGTTTATTTGACGTTGTTGTTGTTGTTGTTTATTTGACGTTGTTGTTGTTATTTATTTGACGTTGTTGTTGTTGTTTATTTGACATTGTTGTTGTTGTTGTTGTTGTTTATTTGACGTTGTTGTTGTTGTTTATTTGATGTTGTTGTTGTTGTTGTTTATTTGACATTGTTGTTGTTGTTGACGTTGTTGTTGTTGTTTATTTGATGTTGTTGTTTATTTGACATTGTTGTTGTTGTTGACGTTGTTGTTTATTTGACATTGTTGTTGTTGTTGTTGTTGTTTACTTAACGTTGTTGTTATTGTTGTTGTTTATTTGACGTTGTTTTAGTTGTTGTTTATTTGACGTTGTTGTTGTTGTTTATTTGACATTGTTGTTGTTGTTGACATTGTTGTTGTTGTTGTTTATTTGACATTGTTGTTGTTGTTGTTGACGTTGTTGGTGTTGTTGTTTATTTGACGTTGTTATTGTTGTTGTTGTTTATTTGACGTTGTTTTAGTTGTTGTTGTTTATTTGACATTTTTGTTGTTGTTTATTCGACGTTGTTGTTTTTGACATTGTTGTTGTTGTTGTTTATTTGACGTTGTTGTTGTTGTTTATTTTACTTAGTTGTTGTTCACATTTTTGTTGTTGTTGTTGTTGTTTATTTGACATTTTTGTTGTTGTTGATGTTGTTGTTGTTGTTGTTTAATTGACGTTGTTGTTATTGTTTATTTGACGTTGTTGTTGTTGTTGTTTATTTGACGTTGTTGTTGTTGTTATTGTTGTTGTTTATTTGACGTTGTTGTTGTTGTTGTTGTTTATTTGATGTTGTTGTTGTTGTTGTTTATTTGACGTTGGTGTTGTTGTTGTTGTTTATTTGACGTTGTTATTGTTGTTATTTATTTGACGTCGTCGTTGTTGTTATTGTTTATTTGACGTTGTTGTTGTTGTTGTTGTTTATTTGACGTTTACATATTGTTGTTTATTTGACGTTGTTTTTGTTATTTGACGTTGTTGTTGTTGTTGTATTTGTTGTTGTTGTTGTTGCTTATTTGACGTTGTTGTTATTAGTGTTGTTTATTTGACGTTGTTGTTGCTGTTGTTTATTTGACGTTGTTGTTGTTGTTGTTTATTTGACGTTGTTGTTGTTGTTGTTGTTGTTTATTTGACGTTATTGTTGTTATTGTTGTTGTTTATTTGACGTTGTTGCTGTTGTTTATTTGACGTTTATGTTGTTGTTGTTGTTTATTTGACGTTGTTGTTGTTATATATTTGACGTTGTTGTTGTTGTTATTGTTTATTTGACGTTATTGTTGTTGTTTATTTGACGTTGTTGTTGTTGTTGACATTGTAGTTGTTGTTGTTGACGTTGTTGTTGTTGTTGACGTTGTTGTTGTTGTTGTTGTTGTTTATTTGACGTTGTTGTTGTTGTTGTTGTTTATTTGACGTTGTTGTTGTTGTTGTTTATTTGACGTTGTTGTTGTTGTTGTTTATTTGACGGTGATGTTGTGGTTGTTTATTTGACGTTGTTGTTGTTGTTGTTGTTGATGTTGTTTTTATTGTTGTTGTTGTTGTTTATTTGACGTTTTGTTGTTGTTGATGTTGTTTTTGTTGATGTTGTTATTGTTTTTGTAGTTGTTTATTTGACGTTGTTGTTGTTGTTTATTTGACGTTGTTGTTGTTGTTATTGTTGTTGTTGTTGTTGTTGTTTATTTGACGTTGTTATTGTTATTTATTTGACGTTGTTGTTGTTGTTGTTGTTGTTTATTTGACGTTGTTGTTGTTGTTGTTTATTTGACGTTGTTGTTGTTGTTGTTGTTTATTTGACGTTGTTGTTGTTATTTATTTGACGTTGTTGTTGTTGTTGTTTATTGGACATTGTTGTTGTTGTTGTTTATTGGACGTTGTTGTTGTTGTTTATTTGACGTTGTTGTTGTTGTTGTTGTTTATTTGACGTTGTTGTTGTTGTTTATTTGACGTAGTTGTTGTTGTTGACGTTGTTGTTGTTGTTATTGTTTGTTTATTTAACGATTTTGTTGTTGTTGTTGTTGTTGTTTACTTGACGTTGTTGTTGTTGTTTATTTGACGTTGTTGTTGTTGTTGTTGTTGTTGACGTTGCTGTTATTGTTTTTGTTGTTTATTTGATGTTGTTGTAGTTGTTTATTTGACGTTGTTGTTGTTCTTGTTGTTGTTGCTGTTTATTTGACGATATTATTGTTGTTGTTGTTTATTTGACGTTGTTGTTGTTGTTGTTGTTTATTTGACGTTGTTGTTGTTATTGTTGTTATTTATTTGACATTGTTGTTGTTGTTGTTCATTTGACGTTGTTGTTGTTTTTTATTTGACGTTGTTGTTGTTGTTGTTGTTGTTTATTTGACGTTGTTTTTGTCATTGTTTTTGTTGTTTATTTGATGTTGTTATTGTTGTTGTTTATTTGACGTTGTTATTGTTGTTGTTTATTTGACGTTGTTATTGTTGTTGTTTATTTGACGTTGTTATTGTTGTTGTTGTTGTTGTTTATTTGACGTTGTTATTACTATTTATTTGACGTTGTTGTTGTTGTTGTTGTTGTTTATTTGACGTTGTTGTTGTTGTTGTTTATTTGACGTTGTTGTTGTTATTTATTTGACGTTGTTGTTGTTGTTTATTTGACATTGTTGTTGTTGTTGTTGTTGTTTATTTGACGTTGTTGTTGTTGTTTATTTGACGTTGTTGTTGTTGACGTTGTTGTTGTTGTTTATTTGACGATGTTGTTGTTGTTTATTTGACGTAGTTGTTGTTGTTGACGTTGTTGTTGTTGTTATTGTTTGTTTATTTAACGATTTTGTTGTTGTTGTTGTTGTTTACTTGACGTTGTTGTTGTTGTTGTTTATTTGACGTTGTTGTTGTTGTTGTTGACGTTGTTGTTGTTTTTGTTGTTTATTTGACGTTGTTGTAGTTGTTTATTTGACGTTGTTGTTGTTCTTGTTGTTGTTGCTGTTTATTTGACGATATTATTGTTGTTGTTGTTATTTATTTGACGTTGTTGTTGTTGTTGTTTATTTGACGTTGTTGTTGTTGTTATTTATTTGACATTGTTGTTGTTGTTGTTCATTTGACGTTGTTGTTGTTGTTTATTTGACGTTGTTGTTGTTGTTGTTGTTTATTTGACGTTGTTTTTGTCATTTTTTGTTGTTGTTTATTTAACGTTGTTATTGTTGTTGTTTATTTGACATTGTTGTTGTTGTTGTTTATTTGACGTTGTTGTTGTTGTTGACGTTGTTGTTGTTGTTTATTTGACGTTGTTGTTATTGTTGTTGTTGTTGTTTATTTGACATTGTTGTTGTTGTTGTTTACGTTGTTGTTGTTGTTGTTATTTATTTGACGTTTTTGTTGTTGTTGTTTATTTGACGTTGTTGTTGTTGTTATTTATTTGACGTTGTTGTTGTTGTTGTTTATTTGACATTGTTGTTGTTGTTATTGTTTATTTGACGTTGTTGTTATTGTATATTTGACGTTGTTGTTGTTGTTGTTTATTTGACGTTGTTGTTGTTGTTGTTTATTTGATGTTGTTGTTGTTGCTGTTTATTTGACGGTGTTGTTGTTGTTGTTTATTTGACGTTGTTGTTGTTGTTGTTTATTTGACGTTGTTGTTGTTGTTATTTATTTGGCATTGTTGTTGTTGACGTTGTTGTTGTTGTTGTTGTTTATTTGACGTTGTTGTTGTTGTTGTTGTTCACGTTGTTGTTGTTGTTGTTTATTTGACGTTGTTGTTGTTGTTTATTTGACGTTGTTGTTGTTGTTGTTGTATATTTGACGTTGTTGTTGTTGTTTATTTGACGGTGTTGTTGTTGTTGTTTATTTGACGTTGTTGTTGTTGTTGTTTATTTGATGTTGTTGTTGTTGTTGACGTTGTTGTTGTTTATTTGACGTTGTTGTTGACATAGTTGTTGTTGTTGTTGTTTATTTCACGTTGTTGATGTAGTTGACGTTATTGTTTATTTGACGTTGTTGTTGTTTATTTGACATTGTTGTTGTTGTTGACGTTGTTGTTGTTGTTGTTGTTTATTTGACATTGTTGTTGTTGTTGACGTTGTTGGTGTTGTTATTTATTTGCCTATGTTTTAGTTGTTGTTGTTTATTTGACGTTGTTGTTGTTGTTTATTTGACGTTTTTGTTATTGACATTGTTGTTGTTGTTGTTTATATGACGTTGTTGTTGTTGTTGTTGTTTATTTGACATAGTTGTTGTTGTTGACGTTGTTGTTGTTGTTGTTTATTTGACGTTTTTGTTGTTGTTATTGTTGTTGTTTATTGGACGTTGTTGTTGTTGTTGTTTATTTGATGTTGTTGTTGTTTATTTGACGTTGGTGTTGTTGTTGTTTATTTGACGTTGTTGTTGTTGTTATTTATTTGACGTTGTTGTTGTTGTTGTTATTGTTTATTTGACGTTGTTGCTGTTGTTGTTGTTGTTTATTTGACGTTGTTATTGTTGTTTATTTGACGTTGTTTTTGTTATTTGACGTTGTTGTTGTTGTTGCTTATTTGACGTTGTTGTTATTGTTGTTGTTTATTTGACGTTGTTGTTGCTGTTGTTTATTTGACGTTGTTGTTGTTGTTGTTGTTGTTGTTTATTTGACGTTGTTGTTGTTGTTGTTTATTTGACGTTGTTGTTGTTGTTGACGTTGTTGTTGTTGTTGTTGTTTATTTGACATTGTTATTGTTGTTGCTGTTGTTTATTTGACGTTGTTGTTGTTGTTTATTTGACATTGTTGTTGTTGTTGTTGACGTTGTTGTTGTTGTTTATTTGACATTGTTGTTGTTGTTGTTGTTGGTGTTGTTGTTTATTTGACGTTGTTGTTGCTGTTGTTGTTGTTTATTTGACGTTGTTTTAGTTATTGTTGACGTTGTTGTTGTTGTTGTTTATTTGATGTTTTTGTTGTTGTTGATGTTGTTGTTGTTGTTTATTTGACGTTGTTGTTGTTGTTGTTGTTATTGTTGTTGTTATTTGACGTTGTTGTTGTTGTTGTTTATTTGATGTTGTTGTTGTTATTTATTTGACATTGTTGTTGTTGTTGACGTTGTTGTTGTTGTTTATTTGACATTGTTGTTGTTGTTGTTGTTTATTTGACGTTGTTGTTGTTGTTTATTTGACGTAGTTGTTGTTGTTGACATTGTTGTTGTTGTTGTTGTTTATTTGACGTTTTTGTTGTTGTTGACGTTGTTGTTGTTGTTATTGTTTGTTTATTTAACGATTTTGTTGTTGTTGTTGTTGTTGTTTACTTGACGTTGTTGTTGTTGTTGTTTATTTGACGTTGTTGTTGTTGACGTTGTTGTTATTGTTTTTGTTGTTTATTTGATGTTGTTGTAGTTGTTTATTTGACGTTGTTGTTGTTCTTGTTGTTGTTGCTGTTTATTTGCGATATTATTGTTGTTGTTGTTGTTTATTTGACGTTGTTGTTGTTGTTGTTGTTGTTTATTTGACGTTGTTGTTGTTGTTGTTGTTTATTTGACGTTGTTGTTGTTGTTTATTTGACGTTGTTGTTGTTGTTGTTTATTTGACGTTGTTGTTGTTGACATTGTTGTTGTTGTTTATTTGACGAAGTTATTGTTGTTCACGTTGTTGTTGTTGTTTATTAGACGTTTTTTTTGTTGTTGATGTTGTTGTTGTTGTTTATTTGACGTTGTTGTTGTTGTTTATTTGACGTTGTTATTGTTGTTGTTTATTTGACGTTGTTGTTGTTGTTATTGTTGTTGTTGTTTATTTGACGTTCTTGTTGTTGTTGTTTATTTGATGTTGTTGTTGTTGTTGTTTATTTGACATGGTTGTTGTTGTTGACGTTGTTGTTGTTGTTTATTTGATGTTGTTGTTGTTGTTGTTTATTTGACATTGTTGTTGTTGTTGACGTTGTTGTTTATTTGACATTGTTGTTGTTGTTGTTGTTGTTGTTTACTTGACGTTGTTGTTATTGTTGTTGTTTATTTGACGTTGTTTTAGTTGTTGTTTATTTGACGTTGTTGTTGTTGTTTATTTGACATTGTTGTTGTTGTTGACATTATTGTTGTTGTTGTTTATTTGACGTTGTTTTAGTTGTTGTTGTTTATTTGACATTTTTGTTGTTGTTTATTCGACGTTGTTGTTGTTGACATTGTTGTTGTTGTTGTTTATTTGACGTTGTTGTTGTTGTTGTTTATTTTACTTAGTTGTTGTTGACATTTTTGTTGTTGTTGTTGTTGTTTATTTGACATTTTTGTTGTTGTTGATGTTGTTGTTGTTGTTGTTTATTTGACGTTGTTGTTATTGTTTATTTGACGTTGTTGTTGTTGTTGTTGTTTATTTGACGTTGTTGTTGTTGTTATTGTTGTTGTTTATTTGACGTTGTTGTTGTTGTTGTTTATTTGATGTTGTTGTTGTTGTTTATTTGACGTTGGTGTTGTTGTTGTTGTTGTTTATTTGACGTTGTTATTGTTGTTATTTATTTGACGTCGTTGTTGTTGTTATTGTTTATTTGACGTTGTTGTTGATGTTGTTTTTTTGAGGTTTACATATTGTTGTTTATTTGACGTTGTTTTTGTTATTTGACGTTGTTGTTGTTGTTGCTTATTTGACGTTGTTGTTATTAGTGTTGTTTATTTGACGTTGTTGTTGCTGTTGTTTATTTGACGTTGTTGTTGTTGTTGTTTATTTGACGTTGTTGTTGTTGTTGTTTATTTGACGTTATTGTTGTTATTGTTGTTGTTTATTTGACGTTGTTGCTGTTGTTTATTTGACGTTTATGTTGTTGTTGTTGTTTATTTGACGTTGTTGTTGTTGTTATATATTTGACGTTGTTGTTATTGTTATTGTTTATTTGACGTTATTGTTGTTGTTTATTTGACGTTTTGTTGTTGTTGATGTTGTTTTTGTTGTTGTTGATGTTGTTTTTGTTGTTGTTGTTGTTTACGTTGTTGTTGTTGTTGTTATTTATTTGACGTTTTTGTTGTTGTTGTTATTGTTGTTGTTGTTGTTGCTTATTTGACGTTGTTGTTGTTGTTATTTATTTGACGTTGTTGTTGTTGTTGTTGTTGTTTATTTGACATTGTTGTTGTTGTTATTGTTTATTTGACGTTGTTGTTATTGTATATTTGACGTTGTTGTTGTTGTTGTTTATTTGACGTTGTTGTTGTTGTTGTTTATTTGATGTTGTTGTTGTTGCTGTTTATTTGACGGTGTTGTTGTTGTTGTTTATTTGACGTTGTTGTTGTTGTTGTTTATTTGACGTTGTTGTTGTTGTTGACGTTGTTGTTGTTGTTGTTGTTGTTGTTTATTTGACGTTGTTATTGTTGTTGCTGTTGTTTATTTGACGTTGTTGTTGTCGTTGTTGTTGTTTATTTGACGTTGTTGTTGTTGTTGTTTATTTGATGTTGTTGTTGTTGTTGTTATTTATTTGACGTTGTTGTTGTTGTTTATTTGACGTTGTTGTTGTTGTTTATTTGACGTTGTTGTTGTTGTTTATTTGACATTGTTGTTGTTGTTGTTGACGTTGTTGTTGTTGTTTATTTGACATTGTTGTTGTTGTTGTTGTTGGTGTTGTTGTTTATTTGACGTTGTTGTTGCTGTTGTTGTTGTTTATTTGACGTTGTTTTAGTTATTGTTGACGTTGTTGTTGTTGTTGTTTATTTGATGTTTTTGTTGTTGTTGATGTTGTTGTTGTTGTTTATTTGACGTTGTTGTTGTTGTTGTTGTTATTGTTGTTGTTATTTGACGTTGTTGTTGTTGTTGTTTATTTGATGTTGTTGTTGTTATTTATTTGACATTGTTGTTGTTGTTGACGTTGTTGTTGTTGTTTATTTGACATTGTTGTTGTTGTTGTTGTTTATTTGACGTTGTTGTTGTTGTTTATTTGACGTAGTTGTTGTTGTTGACATTGTTGTTGTTGTTGTTGTTGTTGTTTATTTGACGTTTTTGTTGTTGTTGACGTTGTTGTTGTTGTTATTGTTTGTTTATTTAACGATTTTGTTGTTGTTGTTGTTGTTGTTTACTTGACGTTGTTGTTGTTGTTTATTTGACGTTGTTGTTGTTGTTGTTGTTGACGTTGTTGTTATTGTTTTTGTTGTTTATTTGATGTTGTTGTAGTTGTTTATTTGACGTTGTTGTTGTTCTTGTTGTTGTTGCTGTTTATTTGCGATATTATTGTTGTTGTTGTTTATTTGACGTTGTTGTTGTTGTTGTTGTTGTTTATTTGACGTTGTTGTTGTTGTTGTTGTTGTTGTTGTTTATTTGACGTTGTTGTTGTTGTTTATTTGACGTTGTTGTTGTTGTTGTTTATTTGACGTTGTTGTTGTTGACATTGTTGTTGTTGTTTATTTGACGTAGTTATTGTTGTTCACGTTGTTGTTGTTGTTTATTAGACGTTTTTTTTGTTGTTGATGTTGTTGTTGTTGTTGTTTATTTGACGTTACTGTTGTTGTTTATTTGACGTTGTTATTGTTGTTGTTTATTTGACGTTGTTGTTGTTGTTATTGTTGTTGTTGTTTATTTGACGTTCTTGATGTTGTTGTTTATTTGATGTTGTTGTTGTTGTTGTTTATTTGACATGGTTGTTGTTGTTGACGTTGTTGTTGTTGTTTATTTGATGTTGTTGTTGTTGTTGTTTATTTGACATTGTTGTTGTTGTTGACGTTGTTGTTTATTTGACATTGTTGTTGTTGTTGTTGTTGTTGTTTACTTGACGTTGTTGTTATTGTTGTTGTTTATTTGACGTTGTTTTAGTTGTTGTTTATTTGACGTTGTTGTTGTTGTTTATTTGACATTGTTGTTGTTGTTGACATTATTGTTGTTGTTGTTTATTTGACGTTGTTTTAGTTGTTGTTGTTTATTTGACATTTTTGTTGTTGTTTATTCGACGTTGTTGTTGTTGACATTGTTGTTGTTGTTGTTTATTTGACGTTGTTGTTGTTGTTGTTGTTTATTTTACTTAGTTGTTGTTGACATTTTTGTTGTTGTTGTTGTTGTTTATTTGACATTTTTGTTGTTGTTGATGTTGTTGTTGTTGTTGTTTATTTGACGTTGTTGTTATTGTTTATTTGACGTTGTTGTTGTTGTTGTTGTTTATTTGACGTTGTTGTTGTTGTTATTGTTGTTGTTTATTTGACGTTGTTGTTGTTGTTGTTGTTTATTTGATGTTGTTGTTGTTGTTTATTTGACGTTGGTGTTGTTGTTGTTGTTGTTTATTTGACGTTGTTATTGTTGTTATTTATTTGACGTCGTTGTTGTTGTTATTGTTTATTTGACGTTGTTGTTGTTGTTGTTGTTTTTTTGAGGTTTACATATTGTTGTTTATTTGACGTTGTTTTTGTTATTTGACGTTGTTGTTGTTGTTGCTTATTTGACGTTGTTGTTATTAGTGTTGTTTATTTGACGTTGTTGTTGCTGTTGTTTATTTGACGTTGTTGTTGTTGTTTATTTGACGTTGTTGTTGTTGTTGTTTATTTGACGTTATTGTTGTTATTGTTGTTGTTTATTTGACGTTGTTGCTGTTGTTTATTTGACGTTTATGTTGTTGTTGTTGTTTATTTGACGTTGTTGTTGTTGTTATATATTTGACGTTGTTGTTATTGTTATTGTTTATTTGACGTTATTGTTGTTGTTTATTTGACGTTTTGTTGTTGTTGATGTTGTTTTTGTTGATGTTGTTGTTGTTTTTGTAGTTGTTTATTTGACGTTGTTGTTGTTGTTTATTTGACGTTGTTGTTGTTGTTATTATTGTTGTTGTTGTTGTTTATTTGACGTTGTTATTGTTATTTATTTGACGTTGTTGTTGTTGTTGTTTATTTGACGTTGTTGTTGTTTATTTGACGTTGTTGTTGTTGTTGTTTATTTGACGTTGTTGTTGTTATTTATTTGACGTTGTTGTTGTTGTTTATTGGACATTATTGTTGTTGTTGTTGTTTATTGGACGTTGTTGTTGTTGTTTATTTGACGTTGTTGTTGTTGACGTTGTTGTTGTTGTTGTTTATTTGACGTTGTTGTTGTTGTTTATTTGACGTAGTTGTTGTTGTTGACGTTGTTGTTGTTGTTATTGTTTGTTTATTTAACGATTTTGTTGTTGTTGTTGTTGTTGTTGTTGTTGTTGTTTACTTGACGTTGTTGTTGTTGTTTATTTGACGTTGTTGTTGTTGTTGTTGTTGATGTTGCTGTTATTGTTTTTGTTGTTTATTTGATGTTGTTGTAGTTGTTTATTTGACGTTGTTGTTGTTCTTGTTGTTGTTCTTGTTTATTTGACGATATTATTGTTGTTGTTGTTTATTTGACGTTGTTGTTGTTGTTGTTGTTTATTTGACGTTGTTGTTGTTGTTGTTATTTATTTGACATTGTTGTTGTTGTTGTTCATTTGACGTTGTTGTTGTTGTTGTTGTTTATTTGACGTTGTTTTTGTCATTGTTTTTGTTGTTTATTTGATGTTGTTATTGTTGTTGTTTATTTGACGTTGTTATTATTGTTGTTTATTTGACATTGTTGTTGTTGTTGTTGTTGGTGTTGTTGTTTATTTGACGTTGTTGTTGCTGTTGTTGTTGTTTATTTGACGTTGTTTTAGTTATTGTTGACGTTGTTGTTGTTGTTGTTTATTTGATGTTTTTGTTGTTGTTGATGTTGTTGTTGTTGTTTATTTGACGTTGTTGTTGTTGTTGTTGTTGTTATTGTTGTTGTTATTTGACGTTGTTGTTGTTGTTGTTTACTTGATGTTGTTGTTGTTATTTATTTGACATTGTTGTTGTTGTTGACGTTGTTGTTGTTGTTTATTTGAGATTGTTGTTGTTGTTGTTGTTTATTTGACGTTGTTGTTGTTGTTTATTTGACGTAGTTGTTGTTGTTGACATTGTTGTTGTTGTTGTTGTTGTTGTTGTTTATTTGACGTTTTTGTTGTTGTTGACGTTGTTGTTGTTGTTATTGTTTGTTTATTTAACGATTTTGTTGTTGTTGTTGTTGTTGTTTACTTGACGTTGTTGTTGTTGTTTATTTGACGTTCTTGTTGTTGTTGTTTATTTGATGTTGTTGTTGTTGTTGTTTATTTGACATGGTTGTTGTTGTTGACGTTGTTGTTGTTGTTTATTTGATGTTGTTGTTGTTGTTGTTTATTTGACATTGTTGTTGTTGTTGACGTTGTTGTTTATTTGACATTGTTGTTGTTGTTGTTGTTGTTGTTGTTTACTTGACGTTGTTGTTATTGTTGTTGTTTATTTGACGTTGTTTTAGTTGTTATTTATTTGACGTTGTTGTTGTTGTTTATTTGACATTGTTGTTGTTGTTGACATTATTGTTGTTGTTGTTTATTTGACGTTGTTTTAGTTGTTGTTGTTTATTTGACATTTTTGTTGTTGTTTATTCGACGTTGTTGTTGTTGACATTGTTGTTGTTGTTGTTTATTTGACGTTGTTGTTGTTGTTGTTTATTTTACTTAGTTGTTGTTGACATTTTTGTTGTTGTTGTTGTTGTTTATTTGACATTTTTGTTGTTGTTGATGTTGTTGTTGTTGTTGTTTATTTGACGTTGTTGTTATTGTTTATTTGACGTTGTTGTTGTTGTTGTTGTTTATTTGACGTTGTTGTTGTTGTTATTGTTGTTGTTTATTTGACGTTGTTGTTGTTGTTGTTGTTTATTTGATGTTGTTGTTGTTGTTTATTTGACGTTGGTGTTGTTGTTGTTGTTGTTTATTTGACGTTGTTATTGTTGTTATTTATTTGACGTCGTTGTTGTTGTTATTGTTTATTTGACGTTGTTGTTGTTGTTGTTTTTTTGAGGTTTACATATTGTTGTTTATTTGACGTTGTTTTTGTTATTTGACGTTGTTGTTGTTGTTGCTTATTTGACGTTGTTGTTATTAGTGTTGTTTATTTGACGTTGTTGTTGCTGTTGTTTATTTGACGTTGTTGTTGTTGTTGTTTATTTGACGTTGTTGTTGTTGTTGTTTATTTGACGTTATTGTTGTTATTGTTGTTGTTTATTTGACGTTGTTGCTGTTGTTTATTTGACGTTTATGTTGTTGTTGTTGTTTATTTGACGTTGTTGTTGTTGTTATATATTTGACGTTGTTGTTATTGTTATTGTTTATTTGACGTTATTGTTGTTGTTTATTTGACGTTTTGTTGTTGTTGATGTTGTTTTTGTTGATGTTGTTGTTGTTTTTGTAGTTGTTTATTTGACGTTGTTGTTGTTGTTTATTTGACGTTGTTGTTGTTGTTATTATTGTTGTTGTTGTTGTTTATTTGACGTTGTTATTGTTATTTATTTGACGTTGTTGTTGTTGTTGTTTATTTGACGTTGTTGTTGTTTATTTGACGTTGTTGTTGTTGTTGTTTATTTGACGTTGTTGTTGTTATTTATTTGACGTTGTTGTTGTTGTTTATTGGACATTATTGTTGTTGTTGTTGTTTATTGGACGTTGTTGTTGTTGTTTATTTGACGTTGTTGTTGTTGACGTTGTTGTTGTTGTTGTTTATTTGACGTTGTTGTTGTTGTTTATTTGACGTAGTTGTTGTTGTTGACGTTGTTGTTGTTGTTATTGTTTGTTTATTTAACGATTTTGTTGTTGTTGTTGTTGTTGTTGTTGTTGTTTACTTGACGTTGTTGTTGTTGTTTATTTGACGTTGTTGTTGTTGTTGTTGTTGATGTTGCTGTTATTGTTTTTGTTGTTTATTTGATGTTGTTGTAGTTGTTTATTTGACGTTGTTGTTGTTCTTGTTGTTGTTCTTGTTTATTTGACGATATTATTGTTGTTGTTGTTGTTTATTTGACGTTGTTGTTGTTGTTGTTGTTGTTTATTTGACGTTGTTGTTGTTGTTGTTATTTATTTGACATTGTTGTTGTTGTTGTTCATTTGACGTTGTTGTTGTTTTTTATTTGACGTTGTTGTTGTTGTTGTTGTTTATTTGACGTTGTTTTTGTCATTGTTTTTGTTGTTTATTTGATGTTGTTATTGTTGTTGTTTATTTGACGTTGTTATTATTGTTGTTTATTTGACGTTGTTATTGTTGTTGTTTATTTGACGTTGTTATTGTTGTTGTTGTTGTTGTTTATTTGACGTTGTTGTTACTATTTATTTGACGTTGTTGTTGTTGTTGTTGTTTATTTGACGTTGTTGTTGTTGTGGTTGTTTATTTGACGTTGTTGTTGTTATTTATTTGACGTTGTTGTTGTTGTTGTTTATTTGACATTGTTGTTGTTGTTGTTTATTTGGCGTTGTTGTTGTTGTTGTTTATTTGACGTTGTTGTTGTTGACGTTGTTGTTGTTGTTTATTTGACGTTGTTGTTGTTGTTTATTTGACGTAGTTGTTGTTGTTGACGTTGTTGTTGTTGTTATTGTTTGTTTATTTAACGATTTTGTTGTTGTTGGTGTTGTTTACTTGACGTTGTTGTTGTTGTTGTTTATTTGACGTTGTTGTTGTTGTTGTTGACGTTGTTGTTGTTGTTTTTGTTGTTTATTTGACGTTGTTGTAGTTGTTTATTTGACGTTGTTGTTGTTCTTGTTGTTGTTGCTGTTTATTTGATGATATTATTGTTGTTGTTGTTATTTATTTGACGTTGTTGTTGTTGTTGTTTATTTGACGTTGTTGTTGTTGTTATTTATTTGACATTGTTGTTGTTGTTGTTCATTTGACGTTGTTGTTGTTGTTTATTTGACAATGTTGTTGTTGTTGTTGTTTATTTGACGTTGTTTTTGTCATTTTTGTTGTTGTTTATTTAACGTTGTTATTGTTGTTGTTTATTTGACATTGTTGTTGTTGTTTATTTGACGTTGTTGTTGTTGTTGACGTTGTTGTTGTTGTTTATTTGACGTTGTTGTTATTGTTGTTGTTGTTTATTTGACATTGTTGTTGTTGTTGTGACGTTGTTGTTGTTGTTGTTGTTATTTATTTGACTTTTTTGTTGTTGTTGTTATTGTTGTTGTTGTTGTTGTTTATTTGACGTTGTTGTTGTTGTTATTTATTTGACGTTGTTGTTGTTGCTGTTGTTTATTTGACATTGTTGTTGTTGTTATTGTTTATTTGACGTTGTTGTTATTGTATATTTGACGTTGTTGTTGTTTTTGTTATTGTTCACGTTGTTGTTGTTGTTGTTTATTTGACGTTGTTGTTATTGTTGTTTATTTGATGTTGTTGTTGTTGCTGTTTATTTGACGGTGTTGTTGTTGTTGTTTATTTGACGTTGTTGTTGTTGTTGTTTATTTGACGTTGTTGTTGTTGTTGTTATTTATTTGGCATTGTTGTTGTTGTTGACGTTGTTGTTGTTGTGGTTGTTGTTTATTTGACGTTGTTGTTGTTGTTGTTGTTCACGTTGTTGTTGTTGTTGTTGTTTATTTGACGTTGTTGTTGTTTATTTGACGTTGTTGTTGTTGTTGTTGTATATTTGACGTTGTTGTTGTTGTTTATTTAACGGTGTTGTTGTTGTTGTTGTTTATTTGACGTTGTTGTTGTTGTTGTTTATTTGATGTTGTTGTTGTTGTTGACGTTGTTGTTGTTTATTTGACGTTGTTGTTGTTGTTGACATAGTTGTTGTTGTTGTTGTTGTTTATTTCACGTTATTGATGTAGTTGACGTTATTGTTTATTTGACGTTGTTGTTGTTTATTTGACATTGTTGTTGTTGTTGACGTTGTTGTTGTTGTTGTTTATTTGACATTGTTGTTGTTGTTGACGTTGTTGGTGTTGTTGTTTATTTGCCTCTGTTTTAGTTGTTGTTGTTTATTTGACGTTGTTGTTGTTGTTTATTTGACGTTTTTGTTATTGACATTGTTGTTGTTGTTGTTTATATGACGTTGTTGTTGTTGTTGTTGTTGTTTATTTGACATAGTTGTTGTTGTTGACGTTGTTGTTGTTGTTGTTTATTTGACGTTTTTGTTGTTGTTATTGTTGTTGTTTATTGGACGTTGTTGTTGTTGTTGTTTATTTGATGTTGTTGTTGTTGTTTATTTGACGTTGGTGTTGTTGTTATTTATTTGACGTTGTTGTTGTTGTTATTTATTTGACGTTGTTGTTGTTGTTGTTATTGTTTATTTGATGTTGTTGCTGTTGTTGTTGTTTATTTGACGTTGTTATTGTTGTTTATTTGACGTTGTTTTTGTTATTTGACGTTGTTGTTGTTGTTGTATTTGTTGTTGTTGTTGTTGCTTATTTGACGTTGTTGTTATTGTTGTTGTTTATTTGACGTTGTTGTTGCTGTTGTTTATTTGACGTTGTTGTTGTTGTTGTTGTTTATTTGACGTTGTTGTTGTTGTTGTTGTTTATTTGACGTTGTTGTTGTTGTTGACGTTGTTGTTGTTGTTGTTGTTTATTTGACGTTGTTATTGTTGTTGTTGTTGTTTATTTGACGTTGTTGTTGTCGTTGTTGTTGTTGTTTATTTGACGTTGTTATTGTTGTTGTTTATTTGATGTTGTTGTTGTTGTTATTTATTTGACGTTGTTGTTGTGGTTTATTTGACGTTGTTGTTGTTGTTTATTTGACGTTGTTGTTGTTGTTTATTTGACATTGTTGTTGTTGTTGTTGACGTTGTTGTTGTTGTTTATTTGACATTGTTGTTGTTGTTGTTGTTGGTGTTGTTGTTTATTTGACGTTGTTGTTGCTGTTGTTGTTGTTTATTTGACGTTGTTTTAGTTATTGTTGACGTTGTTGTTGTTGTTGTTTATTTGATGTTTTTGTTGTTGTTGATGTTGTTGTTGTTGTTTATTTGACGTTGTTGTTGTTGTGGTTGTTATTGTTGTTGTTATTTGACGTTGTTGTTGTTGTTGTTTATTTGATGCTGTTGTTGTTATTTATTTGACATTGTTGTTGTTGTTGACGTTGTTGTTAATGTTTATTTGACATTGTTGTTGTTGTTGTTGTTTATTTGACGTTGTTGTTGTTGTTTATTTGACGTAGTTGTTGTTGTTGACATTGTTGTTGTTGTTGTTGTTGTTGTTGTTGTTTATTTGACATTTTTGTTGTTGTTGACGTTGTTGTTGTTGTTATTGTTTATTTATTTAACGATTTTGTTGTTGTTGTTGTTGTTGTTGTTGTTTACTTGACGTTGTTGTTGTTGTTTATTTGACGTTGTTGTTGTTGTTGTTGACGTTGTTGTTATTGTTTTTGTTGTTTATTTGATGTTGTTGTAGTTGTTTATTTGACGTTGTTGTTGTTCTTGTTGTTGTTGCTGTTTATTTGCGATATTATTGTTGTTGTTGTTTATTTGACGTTGTTGTTGTTGTTTATTTGACGTTGTTGTTGTTGTTATTTATTTGACATTGTTGTTGTTGTTGTTCATTTGACGTTGTTGTTGTTGTTTATTTGACGTTGTTGTTGTTGTTGTTTATTTGACGTTGTTTTTGTCATTGTTTTTGTTGTTTATTTGATGTTGTTATTGTTGTTGTTTATTTGAAGTTGTTGCTGTTGTTTATTTGACGTTGTTGTTGTCGTTGTTGTTGTTTATTTGACGTTGTTGTTGTTGTTGTTGTTTATTTGACGTTGTTGTTGTTGTTGTTGTTATATATTTGACGTTGTTGTTGTTGTTGTTATTGTTTATTTGACGTTGTTGTTGTTTATTTGACGTTGTTGTTGTTGTTGACGTTGTTGTTGTTGTTGTTGACGTTGTTGTTGTTGTTGTTTATTTGACGTTGTTGTTGTTGTTGTTGTTTATTTGACGTTGTTGTTGTTGTTGTTGTTGTTGTTTATTTGACGGTGTTGTTGTGGTTGTTTATTTGACGTTGTTGTTGTTATTGACGTTGTTGTTGTTGTTGTTGTTGTTGTTTATTTGACGTTTTTGTTGTTGTTGATGTTGTTGTTGTTTTTGTAGTTGTTTATTTGACGTTGTTGTTATTTTTTTGACGTTGTTGTTGTTGTTTATTTGACGTTGTTGTTGTTGTTATTGTTGTTGTTGTTGTTTATTTGACGTTGTTGTTGTTATTTATTTGACGTTGTTGTTGTTGTTGTTTATTTGACGTTGTTGTTGTTGTTTATTTGACGTTGTTGTTGTTGCTTATTTGACGTTGTTGTTGTTGACATTGTTGTTGTTGTTTATTTGACGTAGTTATTGTTGTTCACGTTGTTGTTGTTGTTTATTAGACGTTTTTTTTGTTGTTGATGTTGTTGTTGTTGTTTATTTGACGTTGTTGTTGTTGTTTATTTGACGTTGTTATTGTTGTTGTTTATTTGACGTTGTTGTTGTTGTTATTGTTGTTGTTGTTTATTTGACGTTCTTGTTGTTGTTGTTTATTTGATGTTGTTGTTGTTGTTGTTTATTTGACATTGTTGTTGTTGTTGACGTTGTTGTTGTTGTTGTTTATTTGATGTTGTTGTTGTTGTTTATTTGACATTGTTGTTGTTGTTGACGTTGTTGTTTATTTGACATTGTTGTTGTTGTTGTTGTTGTTTACTTGACGTTATTGTTATTGTTGTTGTTTATTTGACGTTGTTTTAGTTGTTGTTTATTTGACGTTGTTGTTGTTGTTTATTTGACATTGTTGTTGTTGTTGACATTGTTGTTGTTGTTGTTTATTTGACATTGTTGTTGTTGTTGTAGTTGACGTTGTTGGTGTTGTTGTTTATTTGACGTTGTTATTGTTGTTGTTGTTTATTTGACGTTGTTTTAGTTGTTGTTGTTTATTTGACATTTTTGTTGTTGTTTATTTGACGTTGTTGTTGACATTGTTGTTGTTGTTGTTTATTTGACGTTGTTGTTGTTGTTTATTTTACTTAGTTGTTGTTGACATTTTTGTTGTTGTTGTTGTTGTTTATTTGACATTTTTGTTGTTGTTGATGTTGTTGTTGTTGTTGTTTATTTGACGTTGTTGTTATTGTTTATTTGACGTTGTTGTTGTTGTTGTTTATTTGACGTTGTTGTTGTTGTTATTGTTGTTGTTTATTTGACGTTGTTGTTGTTGTTGTTGTTTATTTGATGTTGTTGTTGTTGTTGTTTATTTGACGTTGGTGTTGTTGTTGTTTATTTGACGTTGTTATTGTTGTTATTTATTTGACGTCGTTGTTGTTGTTATTGTTTATTTGACGTTGTTGTTGTTGTTGTTTATTTGACGTTTACATATTGTTGTTTATTTGACGTTGTTTTTGTTATTTGACGTTGTTGTTGTTGTTGTATTTGTTGTTGTTGTTGTTGCTTATTTGACGTTGTTGTTATTAGTGTTGTTTATTTGACGTTGTTGTTGCTGTTGTTTATTTGACGTTGTTGTTGTTGTTGTTTATTTGACGTTGTTGTTGTTGTTGTTTATTTGACGTTATTGTTGTTATTGTTGTTGTTTATTTGACGTTGTTGCTGTTGTTTATTTGACGTTTATGTTGTTGTTGTTGTTTATTTGACGTTGTTGTTGTTGTTATATATTTGACGTTGTTGTTGTTGTTAATGTTTATTTGACGTTATTGTTGTTGTTTATTTGACGTTGTTGTTGTTGTTGACGTTGTAGTTGTTGTTGTTGACGTTGTTGTTGTTGTTGTTGTTGTTGTTGACGTTGTTGTTGTTGTTGTTGTTGTTGTTGTTGTTGTTTATTTGACGTTGTTGTTGTTGTTGTTGTTTATTTGACGTTGTTGTTGTTGTTGTTGTTTATTTGACGTTGTTGTTGTTGTTGTTTATTTGACGGTGATGTTGTGGTTGTTTATTTGACGTTGTTGTTGTTGTTGTTGATGTTGTTGTTATTGTTGTTGTTGTTGTTTATTTGACGTTTTGTTGTTGTTGATGTTGTTTTTGTTGATGTTGTTGTTGTTTTTGTAGTTGTTTATTTGACGTTGTTGTTGTTGTTTATTTGACGTTGTTGTTGTTGTTATTGTTGTTGTTGTTGTTGTTTATTTGACGTTGTTGTTGTTATTTATTTGACGTTGTTGTTGTTGTTGTTTATTTGACGTTGTTGTTGTTGTTGTTTATTTGACGTTGTTGTTGTTGTTGTTTATTTGACGTTGTTGTTGTTATTTAATTGACGTTGTTGTTGTTGTTTATTGGACATTGTTGTTGTTGTTGTTGTTTATTGGACGTTGTTGTTGTTGTTTATTTGACGTTGTTGTTGTTGACGTTGTTGTTGTTGTTGTTGTTTATTTGACGTTGTTGTTGTTGACGTTGTTGTTGTTGTTGTTGTTTATTTGACGTTGTTGTTGTTGTTTATTGACGTAGTTGTTGTTGTTGACGTTGTTGTTGTTGTTATTGTTTGTTTATTTAACGATTTTGTTGTTGTTGTTGTTGTTTACTTGACGTTGTTGTTGTTGTTTATTTGACGTTGTTGTTGTTGTTGTTGTTGACGTTGCTGTTATTGTTTTTGTTGTTTATTTGATGTTGTTGTAGTTGTTTATTTGACGTTGTTGTTATTCTTGTTGTTGTTGCTGTTTATTTGACGATATTATTGTTGTTGTTGTTTATTTGACGTTGTTGTTGTTGTTGTTGTTGTTGTTGTTTATTTGACGTTGTTGTTGTTGTTGTTATTTATTTGACATTGTTGTTGTTGTTGTTCATTTGACGTTGTTGTTGTTTTTTATTTGACGTTGTTGTTGTTGTTGTTGTTTATTTGACGTTGTTTTTGTCATTGTTTTTGTTGTTTATTTGATGTTGTTATTGTTGTTGTTTATTTGACGTTGTTATTGTTGTTGTTTATTTGACGTTGTTATTGTTGTTGTTTATTTGACGTTGTTATTGTTGTTGTTGTTGTTGTTGTTTATTTGACGTTGTTGTTACTATTTATTTGACGTTGTTGTTGTTGTTGTTGTTGTTTATTTGACGTTGTTATTGTTGTTGTTTATTTGACGTTGTTGTTGTTGTTTATTTGACGTTGTTGTTGTTGTTTATTTGACATTGTTGTTGTTGTTGTTGTTGTTTATTTGACGTTGTTGTTGTTGTTGTTTATTTGACGTTGTTGTTGTTGACGTTGTTGTTGTTGTTTATTTGACGTTGTTGTTGTTGTTTATTTGACGTAGTTGTTGTTGTTGACGTTGTTGTTGTTGTTATTGTTTGTTTATTTAACGATTTTGTTGTTGTTGTTGTTGTTGTTTACTTGACGTTGTTGTTGTTGTTGTTTATTTGACGTTGTTGTTGTTGTTGACGTTGTTGTTGTTGTTGACGTTGTTTATTTGACGTTGTTGTAGTTGTTTATTTGACGTTGTTGTTGTTCTTGTTGTTGTTGCTATTTATTTGACGATATTATTGTTGTTGTTGTTATTTATTTGACGTTGTTGTTGTTGTTGTTTATTTGACGTTGTTGTTGTTGTTATTTATTTGACATTGTTGTTGTTGTTGTTCATTTGACGTTGTTGTTGTTGTTTATTTGACGTTGTTGTTGTTGTTGTTTATTTGACGTTGTTTTTGTCATTGTTTTTGTTGTTTATTTGATGTTGTTATTGTTGTTGTTTATTTGAAGTTGTTGCTGTTGTTTATTTGACGTTGTTGTTGTCGTTGTTGTTGTTTATTTGACGTTGTTGTTGTTGTTGTTTATTTGACGTTGTTGTTGTTGTTGTTATATATTTGACGTTGTTGTTGTTGTTATTGTTTATTTGACGTTGTTGTTGTTGTTTATTTGACGTTGTTGTTGTTGTTGACGTTGTTGTTGTTGTTGTTGACGTTGTTGTTGTTGTTGTTTATTTGACGTTGTTGTTGTTGTTGTTGTTTATTTGACGTTGTTGTTGTTGTTGTTTATTTGACGGTGTTGTTGTGGTTGTTTATTTGACGTTGTTGTTGTTATTGACGTTGTTGTTGTTGTTGTTGTTGTTTATTTGACGTTTTTGTTGTTGTTGATGTTGTTGTTGTTTTTGTAGTTGTTTATTTGACGTTGTTGTTATTTTTTTGACGTTGTTGTTGTTGTTTATTTGACGTTGTTGTTGTTGTTATTGTTGTTGTTGTTGTTTATTTGACGTTGTTGTTGTTATTTATTTGACGTTGTTGTTGTTGTTGTTGTTTATTTGACGTTGTTGTTGTTGTTTATTTGACGTTGTTGTTGTTGCTTATTTGACGTTGTTGTTGTTGACATTGTTGTTGTTGTTTATTTGACGTAGTTATTGTTGTTCACGTTGTTGTTGTTGTTTATTAGACGTTTTTTTTGTTGTTGATGGTGTTGTTGTTGTTTATTTGACGTTGTTGTTGTTGTTTATTTGACGTTGTTATTGTTGTTGTTTATTTGACGTTGTTGTTGTTGTTATTGTTGTTGTTGTTTATTTGACGTTCTTGTTGTTGTTGTTTATTTGATGTTGTTGTTGTTGTTGTTTATTTGACATTGTTGTTGTTGTTGACGTTGTTGTTGTTGTTTATTTGATGTTGTTGTTGTTGTTTATTTGACATTGTTGTTGTTGTTGACGTTGTTGTTTATTTGACATTGTTGTTGTTGTTGTTGTTGTTTACTTGACGTTATTGTTATTGTTGTTGTTTATTTGACGTTGTTTTAGTTGTTGTTTATTTGACGTTGTTGTTGTTGTTTATTTGACATTGTTGTTGTTGTTGACATTGTTGTTGTTGTTGTTTATTTGACATTGTTGTTGTTGTTGCTGTTGACGTTGTTGGTGTTGTTGTTTATTTGACGTTGTTATTGTTGTTGTTGTTTATTTGACGTTGTTTTAGTTGTTGTTGTTTATTTGACATTTTTGTTGTTGTTTATTCGACGTTGTTGTAGTTGACATTGTTGTTGTTGTTGTTGTTTATTTGACGTTGTTGTTGTTGTTTATTTTACTTAGTTGTTGTTGACATTTTTGTTGTTGTTGTTGTTGTTTATTTGACATTTTTGTTGTTGTTGATGTTGTTGTTGTTGTTTATTTGACGTTGTTGTTATTGTTTATTTGACGTTGTTGTTGTTGTTGTTTATTTGACGTTGTTGTTGTTGTTATTGTTGTTGTTTATTTGATGTTGTTGTTGTTGTTGTTGTTTATTTGATGTTGTTGTTGTTGTTGTTTATTTGACGTTGGTGTTGTTGTTGTTGTTTATTTGACGTTGTTATTGTTGTTATTTATTTGACGTCGTTGTTGTTGTTATTGTTTATTTGACGTTGTTGTTGTTGTTGTTTATTTGACGTTTACATATTGTTGTTTATTTGACGTTGTTTTTGTTATTTGACGTTGTTGTTGTTGTTGTATTTGTTGTTGTTGTTGTTGCTTATTTGACGTTGTTGTTATTAGTGTTGTTTATTTGACGTTGTTGTTGTTGTTATATATTTGACGTTGTTGTTGTTGTTAATGTTTATTT
Source organism: Vicia faba (assembly GCA_948472305.1). Lineage (NCBI taxonomy): Eukaryota > Viridiplantae > Streptophyta > Magnoliopsida > Fabales > Fabaceae > Vicia > Vicia faba. Next base: position 405,712,304 of record OX451739.1, on the reverse strand, counting down.
GACGTTATTGTTGTTGTTTATTTGACGTTGTTGTTGTTGTTGACGTTGTACTTGTTGTTGTTGACGTTGTTGTTGTTGTTGTTGACGTTGTTGTTGTTGTTGTTGTTGTTGTTGTTGTTGTTGTTTATTTGACGTTGTTGTTGTTGTTGTTGTTTATTTGACGTTGTTGTTGTTGTTGTTGTTCATTTGACGTTGTTGTTGTTGTTGTTTATTTGACGGTGATGTTGTGGTTGTTTATTTGACGTTGTTGTTGTTGTTGTTGATGTTGTTGTTATTGTTGTTGTTGTTGTTTATTTGACGTTTTGTTGTTGTTGATGTTGTTTTTGTTGATGTTGTTGTTGTTTTTGTAGTTGTTTATTTGACGTTGTTGTTGTTGTTTATTTGACGTTGTTGTTGTTGTTATTGTTGTTGTTGTTGTTGTTTATTTGACGTTGTTGTTGTTATTTATTTGACGTTGTTGTTGTTGTTGTTGTTTATTTGACGTTGTTGTTGTTGTTGTTTATTTGACGTTGTTGTTGTTGTTGTTGTTTATTTGACGTTGTTGTTGTTGTTGTTTATTTGACGTTGTTGTTGTTATTTATTTGACGTTGTTGTTGTTGTTTATTGGACATTGTTGTTGTTGTTGTTTATTGGACGTTGTTGTTGTTGTTTATTTGACGTTGTTGTTGTTGACGTTGTTGTTGTTGTTGTTGTTTATTTGACGTTGTTGTTGTTGTTTATTGACGTAGTTGTTGTTATTGACGTTGTTGTTGTTGTTATTGTTTGTTTATTTAACGATTTTGTTGTTGTTGTTGTTGTTTACTTGACGTTGTTGTTGTTGTTGTTTATTTGACGTTGTTGTTGTTGTTGTTGACGTTGCTGTTATTGTTTTTGTTGTTTATTTGATGTTGTTGTAGTTGTTTATTTGACGTTGTTGTTGTTCTTGTTGTTGTTGCTGTTTATTTGACGATATTATTGTTGTTGTTGTTTATTTGACGTTATTGTTGTTGTTGTTGTTGTTTATTTGACGTTGTTGTTGTTGTTGTTATTTATTTGACATTGTTGTTGTTGTTGTTGTTCATTTGACGTTGTTGTTGTTTTTTATTTGACGTTGTTGTTGTTGTTGTTGTTTATTTGACGTTGTTTTTGTCATTGTTTTTGTTGTTTATTTGATGTTGTTATTGTTGTTGTTTATTTGACGTTGTTATTGTTGTTGTTTATTTGACGTTGTTATTGTTGTTGTTTATTTGACGTTGTTATTGTTGTTGTTGTTGTTGTTTATTTGACGTTGTTGTTACTATTTATTTGACGTTGTTGTTGTTGTTGTTGTTGTTGTTTATTTGACGTTGTTATTGTTGTTGTTTATTTGACGTTGTTGTTGTTGTTTATTTGACGTTGTTGTTGTTGTTTATTTGACATTGTTGTTGTTGTTGTTGTTGTTTATTTGACGTTGTTGTTGTTGTTGTTTATTTGACGTTGTTGTTGTTGACGTTGTTGTTGTTGTTTATTTGACGTTGTTGTTGTTGTTTATTTGACGTAGTTGTTGTTGTTGACGTTGTTGTTGTTGTTATTGTTTGTTTATTTAACGATTTTGTTGTTGTTGTTGTTGTTTACTTGACGTTGTTGTTGTTGTTGTTTATTTGACGTTGTTGTTGTTGTTGTTGACGTTGTTGTTGTTGTTTTTGTTGTTTATTTGACGATGTTGTAGTTGTTTATTTGACGTTGTTGTTGTTCTTGTTGTTGTTGCTATTTATTTGACGATATTATTGTTGTTGTTGTTATTTATTTGACGTTGTTGTTGTTGTTGTTTATTTGACGTTGTTGTTGTTGTTATTTATTTGACATTGTTGTTGTTGTTGTTCATTTGACGTTGTTGTTGTTGTTTATTTGACGTTGTTGTTGTTGTTGTTTATTTGACGTTGTTTTTGTCATTTTTTTGTTGTTTATTTAACGTTGTTATTGTTGTTGTTTATTTGACATTGTTGTTGTTGTTTATTTGACGTTGTTGTTGTTGTTGACGTTGTTGTTGTTGTTTATTTGACGTTGTTGTTATTGTTGTTGTTGTTTATTTGACATTGTTGTTGTTGTTGTTGACGTTGTTGTTGTTGTTGTTATTTATTTGACGTTTTTGTTGTTGTTGTTATTGTTGTTGTTGTTTATTTGACGTTGTTGTTGTTGTTATTTATTTGACGTTGTTGTTGTTGTTCTTGTTTATTTGACATTGTTGTTGTTGTTATTGTTTATTTGACGTTGTTGTTATTGTATATTTGACGTTGTTGTTGTTGTTGTTGTTGTTCACGTTGTTGTTGTTGTTGTTTATTTGACGTTGTTGTTGTTGTTGTTTATTTGATGTTGTTGTTGTTGCTGTTTATTTGACGGTGTTGTTGTTGTTGTTTATTTGACGTTGTTGTTGTTGTTGTTTATTTGACGTTGTTGTTGTTGTTATTTATTTGGCATTGTTGTTGTTGTTGACGTTGTTGTTGTTGTTGTTGTTTATTTGACGTTGTTGTTGTTGTTGTTGTTCACGTTGTTGTTGTTGTTGTTGTTTATTTGACGTTGTTGTTGTTGTTTATTTGACGTTGTTGTTGTTGTTGTTGTATATTTGACGTTGTTGTTGTTGTTTATTTGACGGTGTTGTTGTTATTGTTGTTGTTTATTTGACGTTGTTGTTGTTGTTGTTTATTTGATGTTGTTGTTGTTGTTGACGTTGTTGTTGTTTATTTGACGTTGTTGTGTTTGTTGACATAGTTGTTGTTGTTGTTGTTTATTTCACGTTGTTGATGTAGTTGACTTTATTGTTTATTTGACGTTGTTGTTGTTTATTTGACATTGTTGTTGTTGTTGACGTTGTTGTTGTTGTTGTTTATTTGACATTGTTGTTGTTGTTGACGTTGTTGGTGTTGTTGTTTATTTGCCTCTGTTTTAGTTGTTGTTGTTTATTTGATGTTGATGTTGTTGTTGTTGTTGTTGTTTATTTGACGTTGTTGTTATTGTTTATTTGACGTTGTTGTTGTTGTTGTTGTTGTTTATTTGACGTTGTTGTTGTTGTTATTGTTGTTGTTTATTTGACGTTGTTGTTGTTGTTGTTTATTTGATGTTGTTGTTGTTGTTGTTTATTTGACGTTGGTGTTGTTGTTGTTGTTGTTTATTTGACGTTGTTATTGTTGTTATTTATTTGACGTCGTTGTTGTTGTTATTGTTTATTTGACGTTGTTATTGTTGTTGTTTATTTGACGTTTACATATTGTTGTTTATTTGACGTTGTTTTTGTTATTTGACGTTGTTGTTGTTGTTGTATTTTTTGTTGTTGTTGTTGCTTATTTGACGTTGTTGTTATTAGTGTTGTTTATTTGACGTTGTTGTTGCTGTTGTTTATTTGACGTTGTTGTTGTTGTTGTTTATTTGACGTTGTTGTTGTTGTTGTTTATTTGACGTTATTGTTGTTATTGTTGTTGTTTATTTGACGTTGTTGCTGTTGTTTATTTGACGTTTATGTTGTTGTTGTTGTTTATTTGACGTTGTTGTTGTTGTTATATATTTGACGTTGTTGTTGTTGTTATTGTTTATTTGACGTTATTGTTGTTGTTTATTTGACGTTTTGTTGTTGTTGATGTTGTTTTTGTTGATGTTGTTGTTGTTTTTGTAGTTGTTTATTTGACGTTGTTGTTGTTGTTTATTTGACGTTGTTGTTGTTGTTATTGTTGTTGTTGTTGTTGTTTATTTGACGTTGTTATTGTTATTTATTTGACGTTGTTGTTGTTGTTGTTGTTTATTTGACGTTGTTGTTGTTGTTGTTTATTTGACGTTGTTGTTGTTGTTGTTTATTTGACGTTGTTGTTGTTATTTATTTGACGTTGTTGTTGTTGTTTATTGGACATTATTGTTGTTGTTGTTGTTTATTGGACGTTGTTGTTGTTGTTTATTTGACGTTGTTGTTGTTGACGTTGTTGTTGTTGTTGTTGTTGTTGTTTATTTGACGTTGTTGTTGTTGTTTATTTGACGTAGTTGTTGTTGTTGACGTTGTTGTTGTTGTTATTGTTTGTTTATTTAACGATTTTGTTGTTGTTGTTGTTTACTTGACGTTGTTGTTGTTGTTTATTTGACGTTGTTGTTGTTGTTGTTAACGTTGCTGTTATTGTTTTTGTTGTTTATTTGATGTTGTTGTAGTTATTTATTTGACGTTGTTGTTGTTCTTGTTGTTGTTGCTGTTTATTTGACGATATTATTGTTGTTGTTGTTTATTTGACGTTGTTGTTGTTGTTGTTGTTGTTTATTTGACGTTGTTGTTGTTGTTTATTTGACGGTGATGTTGTGGTTGTTTATTTGACGTTGTTGTTGTTGTTGTTGATGTTGTTGTTATTGTTGTTGTTGTTGTTTATTTGACGTTTTGTTGTTGTTGATGTTGTTTTTGTTGATGTTGTTGTTGTTTTTGTAGTTGTTTATTTGACGTTGTTGTTGTTGTTTATTTGACGTTGTTGTTGTTGTTATTGTTGTTGTTGTTGTTGTTGTTTATTTGACGTTGTTGTTGTTATTTATTTGAAGTTGTTGTTGTTGTTGTTTATTTGACGTTGTTGTTGTTGTTGTTTATTTGACGTTGTTGTTGTTGTTGTTTATTTGACGTTGTTGTTGTTATTTATTTGACGTTGTTGTTGTTGTTTATTGGACATTGTTGTTGTTGTTGTTGTTTATTGGATGTTGTTGTTGTTGTTTATTTGACGTTGTTGTTGTTGACGTTGTTGTTGTTGTTGTTGTTTATTTGACGTTGTTGTTGTTGTTTATTGACGTAGTTGTTGTTGTTGACGTTGTTGTTGTTGTTATTGTTTGTTTATTTAACGATTTTGTTGTTGTTGTTGTTGTTTACTTGACGTTGTTGTTGTTGTTTATTTGACGTTGTTGTTGTTGTTGTTGTTGACGTTGCTGTTATTGTTTTTGTTGTTTATTTGATGTTGTTGTAGTTGTTTATTTGACGTTGTTGTTGTTCTTGTTGTTGTTGCTGTTTATTTGACGATATTATTGTTGTTGTTGTTTATTTGACGTTGTTGTTGTTGTTGTTGTTTATTTGACGTTGTTGTTGTTGTTGTTATTTATTTGACATTGTTGTTGTTGTTGTTCATTTGACGTTGTTGTTGTTTTTTATTTGACGTTGTTGTTGTTGTTGTTGTTGTTTATTTGACGTTGTTTTTGTCCTTGTTTTTGTTGTTTATTTGATGTTGTTATTGTTGTTGTTTATTTGACGTTGTTATTGTTGTTGTTTATTTGACGTTGTTATTGTTGTTGTTTATTTGACGTTGTTATTGTTGTTGTTGTTGTTGTTTATTTGACGTTGTTGTTACTATTTATTTGACGTTGTTGTTGTTGTTGTTGTTTATTTGACGTTGTTATTGTTGTTGTTTATTTGACGTTGTTGTTGTTATTTATTTGACGTTGTTGTTGTTGTTGTTTATTTGACATTGTTGTTGTTGTTGTTGTTTATTTGACGTTGTTGTTGTTGTTGTTGTTTATTTGACGTTGTTGTTGTTGACGTTGTTGTTGTTGTTTATTTGACGTTGTTGTTGTTGTTTATTTGACGTAGTTGTTGTTGTTGACGTTGTTGTTGTTGTTATTGTTTGTTTATTTAACGATTTTGTTGTTGTTGTTGTTGTTTACTTGTCGTTGTTGTTGTTGTTGTTTATTTGACGTTGTTGTTGTTGTTGTTGTTGACGTGTTGTTGTTGTTTTTGTTGTTTATTTGACGATGTTGTAGTTGTTTATTTGACGTTGTTGTTGTTCTTGTTGTTGTTGCTATTTATTTGACGATATTATTGTTGTTGTTGTTATTTATTTGACGTTGTTGTTGTTGTTGTTTATTTGACGTTGTTGTTGTTGTTATTTATTTGACATTGTTGTTGTTGTTGTTCATTTGACGTTGTTGTTGTTGTTTATTTGACGTTGTTGTTGTTGTTGTTTATTTGACGTTGTTTTTGTCATTTTTTTGTTGTTTATTTAACGTTGTTATTGTTGTTGTTTATTTGATATTGTTGTTGTTGTTTATTTGACGTTGTTGTTGTTGTTGACGTTGTTGTTGTTGTTTATTTGTCGTTGTTGTTATTGTTGTTGTTGTTAATTTGACATTGTTGTTGTTTTTGTTGACGTTGTTGTTGTTGTTGTTATTTATTTGACGTTTTTGTTGTTGTTGTTATTGTTGTTGTTGTTTATTTGACGTTGTTGTTGTTGTTATTTATTTGACGTTGTTGTTGTTGTTCTTGTTTATTTGACATTGTTGTTGTTGTTATTGTTTATTTGACGTTGTTGTTATTGTATATTTGACGTTGTTGTTGTTGTTGTTGTTGTTCACGTTGTTGTTGTTGTTGTTTATTTGACGTTGTTGTTGTTGTTGTTTATTTGATGTTGTTGTTGTTGCTGTTTATTTGACGGTGTTGTTGTTGTTGTTTATTTGACGTTGTTGTTGTTGTTTATTTGACGTTGTTGTTGTTGTTATTTATTTGGCATTGTTGTTGTTGTTGACGTTGTTGTTGTTGTTGTTTATTTGACGTTGTTGTTGTTGTTGTTGTTCACGTTGTTGTTGTTGTTGTTGTTGTTTATTTGACGTTGTTGTTGTTGTTTATTTGACGTTGTTGTTGTTGTTGTTGTATATTTGACGTTGTTGTTGTTGTTTATTTGACGGTGTTGTTGTTGTTGTTGTTTATTTGACGTTGTTGTTGTTGTTGTTTATTTGATGATGTTGTTGTTGTTGACGTTGTTGTTGTTTATTTGAAGTTGTTGTTGTTGTTGACATAGTTGTTGTTGTTGTTGTTTATTTGACGTTGTTGTTGTTGTTGTTGTTTATTTGACGTTGTTGTTGTTGACGTTGTTGTTGTTGTTTATTTGACGTTGTTGTTGTTGTTTATTTGACGTAGTTGTTGTTGTTGACGTTGTTGTTGTTGTTATTGTTTGTTTATTTAACGATTTTGTTGTTGTTGTTGTTGTTTACTTGTCGTTGTTGTTGTTGTTGTTTATTTGACGTTGTTGTTGTTGTTGTTGTTGACGTGTTGTTGTTGTTTTTGTTGTTTATTTGACGATGTTGTAGTTGTTTATTTGACGTTGTTGTTGTTCTTGTTGTTGTTGCTATTTATTTGACGATATTATTGTTGTTGTTGTTATTTATTTGACGTTGTTGTTGTTGTTGTTTATTTGACGTTGTTGTTGTTGTTATTTATTTGACATTGTTGTTGTTGTTGTTCATTTGACGTTGTTGTTGTTGTTTATTTGACGTTGTTGTTGTTGTTGTTTATTTGACGTTGTTTTTGTCATTTTTTTGTTGTTTATTTAACGTTGTTATTGTTGTTGTTTATTTGATATTGTTGTTGTTGTTTATTTGACGTTGTTGTTGTTGTTGACGTTGTTGTTGTTGTTTATTTGTCGTTGTTGTTATTGTTGTTGTTGTTAATTTGACATTGTTGTTGTTTTTGTTGACGTTGTTGTTGTTGTTGTTATTTATTTGACGTTTTTGTTGTTGTTGTTATTGTTGTTGTTGTTTATTTGACGTTGTTGTTGTTGTTATTTATTTGACGTTGTTGTTGTTGTTCTTGTTTATTTGACATTGTTGTTGTTGTTATTGTTTATTTGACGTTGTTGTTATTGTATATTTGACGTTGTTGTTGTTGTTGTTGTTGTTGTTCACGTTGTTGTTGTTGTTGTTTATTTGACGTTGTTGTTGTTGTTGTTTATTTGATGTTGTTGTTGTTGCTGTTTATTTGACGGTGTTGTTGTTGTTGTTTATTTGACGTTGTTGTTGTTGTTTATTTGACGTTGTTGTTGTTGTTATTTATTTGGCATTGTTGTTGTTGTTGACGTTGTTGTTGTTGTTGTTTATTTGACGTTGTTGTTGTTGTTGTTGTTCACGTTGTTGTTGTTGTTGTTGTTGTTTATTTGACGTTGTTGTTGTTGTTTATTTGACGTTGTTGTTGTTGTTGTTGTATATTTGACGTTGTTGTTGTTGTTTATTTGACGGTGTTGTTGTTGTTGTTGTTTATTTGACGTTGTTGTTGTTGTTGTTTATTTGATGATGTTGTTGTTGTTGACGTTGTTGTTGTTTATTTGAAGTTGTTGTTGTTGTTGACATAGTTGTTGTTGTTGTTTATTTCACGTTGTTGATGTAGTTGACTTTATTGTTTATTTGACGTTGTTGTTGTTTATTTGACATTGTTGTTGTTGTTGACGTTGTTGTTGTTGTTGTTTATTTGACATTGTTGTTGTTGTTGACGTTGTTGGTGTTGTTGTTTATTTGCCTCTGTTTTAGTTGTTGTTGTTTATTTGACGTTGATGTTGTTGTTGTTGTTGTTGTTTATTTGACGTTGTTGTTATTGTTTATTTGACGTTGTTGTTGTTGTTGTTGTTGTTGTTTATTTGACGTTGTTGTTGTTGTTATTGTTGTTGTTTATTTGACGTTGTTGTTGTTGTTGTTTATTTGATGTTGTTGTTGTTGTTGTTTATTTGACGTTGGTGTTGTTGTTGTTGTTGTTTATTTGACGTTGTTATTGTTGTTATTTATTTGACGTCGTTGTTGTTGTTATTGTTTATTTGACGTTGTTATTGTTGTTGTTTATTTGACGTTTACATATTGTTGTGTATTTGACGTTGTTTTTGTTATTTGACGTTGTTGTTGTTGTTGTATTTTTTGTTGTTGTTGTTGCTTATTTGACGTTGTTGTTATTAGTGTTGTTTATTTGACGTTGTTGTTGCTGTTGTTTATTTGACGTTGTTGTTGTTGTTGTTTATTTGACGTTGTTGTTGTTGTTGTTTATTTGACGTTATTGTTGTTATTGTTGTTGTTTATTTGACGTTGTTGCTGTTGTTTATTTGACGTTTATGTTGTTGTTGTTGTTTATTTGACGTTGTTGTTGTTGTTATATATTTGACGTTGTTGTTGTTGTTATTGTTTATTTGACGTTATTGTTGTTGTTTATTTGACGTTTTGTTGTTGTTGATGTTGTTTTTGTTGATGTTGTTGTTGTTTTTGTAGTTGTTTATTTGACGTTGTTGTTGTTGTTTATTTGACGTTGTTGTTGTTGTTATTGTTGTTGTTGTTGTTGTTTATTTGACGTTGTTATTGTTATTTATTTGACGTTGTTGTTGTTGTTGTTGTTGTTTATTTGACGTTGTTGTTGTTGTTGTTTATTTGACGTTGTTGTTGTTATTTATTTGACGTTGTTGTTGTTGTTTATTGGACATTATTGTTGTTGTTGTTGTTTATTGGACGTTGTTGTTGTTGTTTATTTGACGTTGTTGTTGTTGACGTTGTTGTTGTTGTTGTTGTTGTTTATTTGACGTTGTTGTTGTTGTTTATTTGACGTAGTTGTTGTTGTTGACGTTGTTGTTGTTGTTATTGTTTGTTTATTTAACGATTTTGTTGTTGTTGTTGTTGTTGTTTACTTGACGTTGTTGTTGTTGTTTATTTGACGTTGTTGTTGTTGTTGTTGTTAACGTTGCTGTTATTGTTTTTGTTGTTTATTTGATGTTGTTGTAGTTATTTATTTGACGTTGTTGTTGTTCTTGTTGTTGTTGCTGTTTATTTGACGATATTATTGTTGTTGTTGTTTATTTGACGTTGTTGTTGTTGTTGTTGTTGTTTATTTGACGTTGTTGTTGTTGTTTATTTGACGGTGATGTTGTGGTTGTTTATTTGACGTTGTTGTTGTTGTTGTTGATGTTGTTGTTATTGTTGTTGTTGTTGTTTATTTGACGTTTTGTTGTTGTTGATGTTGTTTTTGTTGATGTTGTTGTTGTTTTTGTAGTTGTTTATTTGACGTTGTTGTTGTTGTTTATTTGACGTTGTTGTTGTTGTTATTGTTGTTGTTGTTGTTGTTTATTTGACGTTGTTGTTGTTATTTATTTGACGTTGTTGTTGTTGTTGTTTATTTGACGTTGTTGTTGTTGTTGTTGTTTATTTGACGTTGTTGTTGTTGTTGTTTATTTGACGTTGTTGTTGTTATTTATTTGACGTTGTTGTTGTTGTTTATTGGACATTGTTGTTGTTGTTGTTGTTTATTGGATGTTGTTGTTGTTGTTTATTTGACGTTGTTGTTGTTGACGTTGTTGTTGTTGTTGTTGTTTATTTGACGTTGTTGTTGTTGTTTATTGACGTAGTTGTTGTTGTTGACGTTGTTGTTGTTGTTATTGTTTGTTTATTTAACGATTTTGTTGTTGTTGTTGTTGTTTACTTGACGTTGTTGTTTATTTGACGTTGTTGTTGTTGTTGTTGTTGACGTTGCTGTTATTGTTTTTGTTGTTTATTTGATGTTGTTGTAGTTGTTTATTTGACGTTGTTGTTGTTCTTGTTGTTGTTGCTGTTTATTTGACGATATTATTGTTGTTGTTGTTTATTTGACGTTGTTGTTGTTGTTGTTGTTGTTTATTTGACGATGTTGTTGTTGTTGTTATTTATTTGACATCGTTGTTGTTGTTGTTCATTTGACGTTGTTGTTGTTTTTTATTTGACGTTGTTGTTGTTGTTGTTGTTTATTTGACGTTGTTTTTGTCCTTGTTTCTTTGTTTATTTGATGTTGTTATTGTTGTTGTTTATTTGACGTTGTTATTGTTGTTGTTTATTTGACGTTGTTATTGTTGTTGTTTATTTGACGTTGTTGTTGTTGTTATTTATTTGGCATTGTTGTTGTTGTTGACGTTGTTGTTGTTGTTGTTGTTTATTTGACGTTGTTGTTGTTGTTGTTGTTCACGTTGTTGTTGTTGTTGTTGTTGTTTATTTGACGTTGTTGTTGTTGTTTATTTGACGTTGTTGTTGTTGTTGTTGTATATTTGACGTTGTTGTTGTTGTTTATTTGACGGTGTTGTTGTTGTTGTTGTTTATTTGACGTTGTTGTTGTTGTTGTTTATTTGATGATGTTGTTGTTGTTGACGTTGTTGTTGTTTATTTGAAGTTGTTGTTGTTGTTGACATAGTTGTTGTTGTTGTTGTTTATTTCACGTTGTTGATGTAGTTGACTTTATTGTTTATTTGACGTTGTTGTTGTTTATTTGACATTGTTGTTGTTGTTGACGTTGTTGTTGTTGTTGTTTATTTGACATTGTTGTTGTTGTTGACGTTGTTGGTGTTGTTGTTTATTTGCCTCTGTTTTAGTTGTTGTTGTTTATTTGACGTTGATGTTGTTGTTGTTGTTGTTGTTTATTTGACGTTGTTGTTATTGTTTATTTGACGTTGTTGTTGTTGTTGTTGTTTATTTGACGTTGTTGTTGTTGTTATTGTTGTTGTTTATTTGACGTTGTTGTTGTTGTTGTTTATTTGATGTTGTTGTTGTTGTTGTTTATTTGACGTTGGTGTTGTTGTTGTTGTTGTTTATTTGACGTTGTTATTGTTGTTATTTATTTGACGTCGTTGTTGTTGTTATTGTTTATTTGACGTTGTTATTGTTGTTGTTTATTTGACGTTTACATATTGTTGTTTATTTGACGTTGTTTTTGTTATTTGACGTTGTTGTTGTTGTTGTATTTTTTGTTGTTGTTGTTGCTTATTTGACGTTGTTGTTATTAGTGTTGTTTATTTGACGTTGTTGTTGCTGTTGTTTATTTGACGTTGTTGTTGTTGTTGTTTATTTGACGTTGTTGTTGTTGTTGTTTATTTGACGTTATTGTTGTTATTGTTGTTGTTTATTTGACGTTGTTGCTGTTGTTTATTTGACGTTTATGTTGTTGTTGTTGTTTATTTGACGTTGTTGTTGTTGTTATATATTTGACGTTGTTGTTGTTGTTATTGTTTATTTGACGTTATTGTTGTTGTTTATTTGACGTTTTGTTGTTGTTGATGTTGTTTTTGTTGATGTTGTTGTTGTTTTTGTAGTTGTTTATTTGACGTTGTTGTTGTTGTTTATTTGACGTTGTTGTTGTTGTTATTGTTGTTGTTGTTGTTGTTTATTTGACGTTGTTATTGTTATTTATTTGACGTTGTTGTTGTTGTTGTTGTTTATTTGACGTTGTTGTTGTTGTTGTTTATTTGACGTTGTTGTTGTTGTTTATTTGACGTTGTTGTTGTTATTTATTTGACGTTGTTGTTGTTGTTTATTGGACATTATTGTTGTTGTTGTTGTTTATTGGACGTTGTTGTTGTTGTTTATTTGACGTTGTTGTTGTTGACGTTGTTGTTGTTGTTGTTGTTGTTGTTTATTTGACGTTGTTGTTGTTGTTTATTTGACGTAGTTGTTGTTGTTGACGTTGTTGTTGTTGTTATTGTTTGTTTATTTAACGATTTTGTTGTTGTTGTTGTTGTTGTTGTTTACTTGACATTGTTGTTGTTGTTTATTTGACGTTGTTGTTGTTGTTGTTGTTGTTGTTAACGTTGCTGTTATTGTTTTTGTTGTTTATTTGATGTTGTTGTAGTTATTTATTTGACGTTGTTGTTGTTCTTGTTGTTGTTGCTGTTTATTTGACGATATTATTGTTGTTGTTGTTTATTTGACGTTGTTGTTGTTGTTGTTGTTGTTTATTTGACGTTGTTGTTGTTGTTGTTTATTTGACGGTGATGTTGTGGTTGTTTATTTGACGTTGTTGTTGTTGTTGTTGATGTTGTTGTTATTGTTGTTGTTGTTGTTTATTTGACGTTTTGTTGTTGTTGATGTTGTTTTTGTTGATGTTGTTGTTGTTTTTGTAGTTGTTTATTTGACGTTGTTGTTGTTGTTTATTTGACGTTGTTGTTGTTGTTATTGTTGTTGTTGTTGTTGTTTATTTGACGTTGTTGTTGTTATTTATTTGACGTTGTTGTTGTTGTTGTTTATTTGACGTTGTTGTTGTTGTTGTTGTTTATTTGACGTTGTTGTTGTTGTTGTTTATTTGACGTTGTTGTTGTTATTTATTTGACGTTGTTGTTGTTGTTTATTGGACATTGTTGTTGTTGTTGTTGTTTATTGGATGTTGTTGTTGTTGTTTATTTGACGTTGTTGTTGTTGACGTTGTTGTTGTTGTTGTTGTTTATTTGACGTTGTTGTTGTTGTTTATTGACGTAGTTGTTGTTGTTGACGTTGTTGTTGTTGTTATTGTTTGTTTATTTAACGATTTTGTTGTTGTTGTTGTTGTTTACTTGACGTTGTTGTTGTTGTTTATTTGACGTTGTTGTTGTTGTTGTTGTTGACGTTGCTGTTATTGTTTTTGTTGTTTATTTGATGTTGTTGTAGTTGTTTATTTGACGTTGTTGTTGTTCTTGTTGTTGTTGCTGTTTATTTGACGATATTATTGTTGTTGTTGTTTATTTGACGTTGTTGTTGTTGTTGTTGTTTATTTGACGTTGTTGTTGTTGTTGTTATTTATTTGACATTGTTGTTGTTGTTGTTCATTTGACGTTGTTGTTGTTTTTTATTTGACGTTGTTGTTGTTGTTGTTGTTGTTTATTTGACGTTGTTTTTGTCCTTGTTTTTGTTGTTTATTTGATGTTGTTATTGTTGTTGTTTATTTGACGTTGTTATTGTTGTTGTTTATTTGACGTTGTTATTGTTGTTGTTTATTTGACGTTGTTATTGTTGTTGTTGTTGTTGTTGTTTATTTGACGTTGTTGTTACTATTTATTTGACGTTGTTGTTGTTGTTGTTGTTGTTTATTTGACGTTGTTATTGTTGTTGTTTATTTGACGTTGTTGTTGTTATTTATTTGACGTTGTTGTTGTTGTTGTTTATTTGACATTGTTGTTGTTGTTGTTGTTTATTTGACGTTGTTGTTGTTGTTGTTGTTGTTTATTTGACGTTGTTGTTGTTGACGTTGTTGTTGTTGTTTATTTGACGTTGTTGTTGTTGTTTATTTGACGTAGTTGTTGTTGTTGACGTTGTTGTTGTTGTTATTGTTTGTTTATTTAACGATTTTGTTGTTGTTGTTGTTGTTTACTTGACGTTGTTGTTGTTGTTGTTGTTTATTTGACGTTGTTGTTGTTGTTGTTGACGTTGTTGTTGTTGTTTTTGTTGTTTATTTGACGATGTTGTAGTTGTTTATTTGACGTAGTTGTTGTTCTTGTTGTTGTTGCTATTTATTTGACGTTGTTGTTGTTGTTGTTTATTTGACGTTGTTGTTGTTGTTATTTATTTGACATTGTTGTTGTTGTTGTTCATTTGACGTTGTTGTTGTTGTTTATTTGACGTTGTTGTTGTTGTTGTTTATTTGACGTTGTTTTTGTCATTTTTTTGTTGTTTATTTAACGTTGTTATTGTTGTTGTTTATTTGACATTGTTGTTGTTGTTTATTTGACGTTGTTGTTGTTGTTGACGTTGTTGTTGTTGTTTATTTGACGTTGTTGTTATTGTTGTTGTTGTTAATTTGACATTGTTGTTGTTTTTGTTGACGTTGTTGTTGTTGTTGTTATTTATTTGACGTTTTTGTTGTTGTTGTTATTGTTGTTGTTGTTTATTTGACGTTGTTGTTGTTGTTATTTATTTGACGTTGTTGTTGTTGTTCTTGTTTATTTGACATTGTTGTTGTTGTTATTGTTTATTTGACGTTGTTGTTATTGTATATTTGACGTTGTTGTTGTTGTTGTTGTTCACGTTGTTGTTGTTGTTGTTTATTTGACGTTGTTGTTGTTGTTGTTTATTTGATGTTGTTGTTGTTGCTGTTTATTTGACGGTGTTGTTGTTGTTGTTTATTTGACGTTGTTGTTGTTGTTTATTTGACGTTGTTGTTGTTGTTATTTATTTGGCATTGTTGTTGTTGTTGACGTTGTTGTTGTTGTTGTTGTTTATTTGACGTTGTTGTTGTTGTTGTTCACATTGTTGTTGTTGTTGTTGTTGTTTATTTGACGTTGTTGTTGTTGTTGTTGTTGTTTATTTGACGTTGTTGTTGTTGTTGTTTATTTGATGATGTTGTTGTTGTTGACGTTGTTGTTGTTTATTTGAAGTTGTTGTTGTTGTTGACATAGTTGTTGTTGTTGTTGTTTATTTCACGTTGTTGATGTAGTTGACTTTATTGTTTATTTGACGTTGTTGTTGTTTATTTGACATTGTTGTTGTTGTTGACGTTGTTGTTGTTGTTGTTTATTTGACATTGTTGTTGTTGTTGACGTTGTTGGTGTTGTTGTTTATTTGCCTCTGTTTTAGTTGTTGTTGTTTATTTGACGTTGATGTTGTTGTTGTTGTTGTTGTTTATTTGACGTTGTTGTTATTGTTTATTTGACGTTGTTGTTGTTGTTGTTGTTTATTTGACGTTGTTGTTGTTGTTATTGTTGTTGTTTATTTGACGTTGTTGTTGTTGTTGTTTATTTGATGTTGTTGTTGTTGTTGTTTATTTGACGTTGGTGTTGTTGTTGTTGTTGTTTATTTGACGTTGTTATTGTTGTTATTTATTTGACGTCGTTGTTGTTGTTATTGTTTATTTGACGTTGTTATTGTTGTTGTTTATTTGACGTTTACATATTGTTGTTTATTTGACGTTGTTTTTGTTATTTGACGTTGTTGTTGTTGTTGTATTTTTTGTTGTTGTTGTTGCTTATTTGACGTTGTTGTTATTAGTGTTGTTTATTTGACGTTGTTGTTGCTGTTGTTTATTTGACGTTGTTGTTGTTGTTGTTTATTTGACGTTGTTGTTGTTGTTGTTTATTTGACGTTATTGTTGTTATTGTTGTTGTTTATTTGACGTTGTTGCTGTTGTTTATTTGACGTTTATGTTGTTGTTGTTGTTTATTTGACGTTGTTGTTGTTGTTATATATTTGACGTTGTTGTTGTTGTTATTGTTTATTTGACGTTATTGTTGTTGTTTATTTGACGTTTTGTTGTTGTTGATGTTGTTTTTGTTGATGTTGTTGTTGTTTTTGTAGTTGTTTATTTGACGTTGTTGTTGTTGTTTATTTGACGTTGTTGTTGTTGTTATTGTTGTTGTTGTTGTTGTTTATTTGACGTTGTTATTGTTATTTATTTGACGTTGTTGTTGTTGTTGTTGTTTATTTGACGTTGTTGTTGTTGTTGTTTATTTGACGTTGTTGTTGTTGTTGTTTATTTGACGTTGTTGTTGTTATTTATTTGACGTTGTTGTTGTTGTTTATTGGACATTATTGTTGTTGTTGTTGTTTATTGGACGTTGTTGTTGTTGTTTATTTGACGTTGTTGTTGTTGACGTTGTTGTTGTTGTTGTTGTTGTTTATTTGACGTTGTTGTTGTTGTTTATTTGACGTAGTTGTTGTTGTTGACGTTGTTGTTGTTGTTATTGTTTGTTTATTTAACGATTTTGTTGTTGTTGTTGTTGTTGTTTACTTGACGTTGTTGTTGTTGTTTATTTGACGTTGTTGTTGTTGTTGTTGTTAACGTTGCTGTTATTGTTTTTGTTGTTTATTTGATGTTGTTGTAGTTATTTATTTGACGTTGTTGTTGTTCTTGTTGTTGTTGCTGTTTATTTGACGATATTATTGTTGTTGTTGTTTATTTGACGTTGTTGTTGTTGTTGTTGTTGTTTATTTGACGTTGTTGTTGTTGTTTATTTGACGGTGATGTTGTGGTTGTTTATTTGACGTTGTTGTTGTTGTTGTTGATGTTGTTGTTATTGTTGTTGTTGTTGTTTATTTGACGTTTTGTTGTTGTTGATGTTGTTTTTGTTGATGTTGTTGTTGTTTTTGTAGTTGTTTATTTGACGTTGTTGTTGTTGTTTATTTGACGTTGTTGTTGTTGTTATTGTTGTTGTTGTTGTTGTTTATTTGACGTTGTTGTTGTTATTTATTTGACGTTGTTGTTGTTGTTGTTTATTTGACGTTGTTAATGTTGTTGTTGTTTATTTGACGTTGTTGTTGTTGTTGTTGTTTATTTGACGTTGTTGTTGTTGTTGTTTATTTGACGTTGTTGTTGTTATTTATTTGACGTTGTTGTTGTTGTTTATTGGACATTGTTGTTGTTGTTGTTTATTGGATGTTGTTGTTGTTGTTTATTTGACGTTGTTGTTGTTGACGTTGTTGTTGTTGTTGTTGTTTATTTGACGTTGTTGTTGTTGTTTATTGACGTAGTTGTTGTTGTTGACGTTGTTGTTGTTGTTATTGTTTATTTATTTAACGATTTTGTTGTTGTTGTTGTTGTTGTTTACTTGACGTTGTTGTTGTTGTTTATTTGACGTTGTTGTTGTTGTTGTTGTTGACGTTGCTGTTATTGTTTTTGTTGTTTATTTGATGTTGTTGTAGTTGTTTATTTGACGTTGTTGTTGTTCTTGTTGTTGTTGCTGTTTATTTGACGATAGTATTGTTGTTGTTGTTTATTTGACGTTGTTGTTGTTGTTGTTGTTGTTTATTTGACGATGTTGTTGTTGTTGTTATTTATTTGACATCGTTGTTGTTGTTGTTCATTTGACGTTGTTGTTGTTTTTTATTTGACGTTGTTGTTGTTGTTGTTGTTTATTTGACGTTGTTTTTGTCCTTGTTTCTTTGTTTATTTGATGTTGTTATTGTTGTTGTTTATTTGACGTTGTTATTGTTGTTGTTTATTTGACGTTGTTATTGTTGTTGTTTATTTGACGTTGTTGTTGTTGTTATTTATTTGGCATTGTTGTTGTTGTTGATGTTGTTGTTGTTGTTGTTGTTGTTTATTTGACGTTGTTGTTGTTGTTGTTGTTCACGTTGTTGTTGTTGTTGTTGTTGTTGTTGTTGTTTATTTGACGTTGTTGTTGTTGTTGTTTATTTGACGTTGTTGTTGTTGTTGTTGTATATTTGACGTTGTTGTTGTTGTTTATTTGACGGTGTTGTTGTTGTTGTTGTTTATTTGACGTTGTTGTTGTTGTTGTTTATTTGATGATGTTGTTGTTGTTGACGTTGTTGTTGTTTATTTGAAGTTGTTGTTGTTGTTGACATAGTTGTTGTTGTTGTTGTTTATTTCACGTTGTTGATGTAGTTGACTTTATTGTTTATTTGACGTTGTTGTTGTTTATTTGACATTGTTGTTGTTGTTGACGTTGTTGTTGTTGTTGACGTTGTTGTTGTTGTTGTTTATTTGACATTGTTGTTGTTGTTGACGTTGTTGGTGTTGTTGTTTATTTGCCTCTGTTTTAGTTGTTGTTGTTTATTTGACGTTGATGTTGTTGTTGTTGTTGTTGTTTATTTGACGTTGTTGTTATTGTTTATTTGACGTTGTTGTTGTTGTTGTTGTTGTTTATTTGACGTTGTTGTTGTTGTTATTGTTGTTGTTTATTTGACGTTGTTGTTGTTGTTGTTTATTTGATGTTGTTGTTGTTGTTGTTTATTTGACGTTGGTGTTGTTGTTGTTGTTGTTTATTTGACGTTGTTATTGTTGTTGTTTATTTGACGTTGTTGCTGTTGTTTATTTGACGTTTATGTTGTTGTTGTTGTTTATTTGACGTTGTTGTTGTTGTTATATATTTGACGTTGTTGTTGTTGTTATTGTTTATTTGACGTTATTGTTGTTGTTTATTTGACGTTTTGTTGTTGTTGATGTTGTTTTTGTTGATGTTGTTGTTGTTTTTGTAGTTGTTTATTTGACGTTGTTGTTGTTGTTTATTTGACGTTGTTGTTGTTGTTATTGTTGTTGTTGTTGTTGTTTATTTGACGTTGTTATTGTTATTTATTTGACGTTGTTGTTGTTGTTGTTGTTTATTTGACGTTGTTGTTGTTGTTGTTTATTTGACGTTGTTGTTGTTGTTGTTTATTTGACGTTGTTGTTGTTATTTATTTGACGTTGTTGTTGTTGTTTATTGGACATTATTGTTGTTGTTGTTGTTTATTGGACGTTGTTGTTGTTGTTTATTTGACGTTGTTGTTGTTGACGTTGTTGTTGTTGTTGTTGTTGTTTATTTGACGTTGTTGTTGTTGTTTATTTGACGTAGTTGTTGTTGTTGACGTTGTTGTTGTTGTTATTGTTTGTTTATTTAACGATTTTGTTGTTGTTGTTGTTTACTTGACGTTGTTGTTGTTGTTTATTTGACGTTGTTGTTGTTGTTGTTGTTAACGTTGCTGTTATTGTTTTTGTTGTTTATTTGATGTTGTTGTAGTTATTTATTTGACGTTGTTGTTGTTCTTGTTGTTGTTGCTGTTTATTTGACGATATTATTGTTGTTGTTGTTTATTTGACGTTGTTGTTGTTGTTGTTGTTGTTTATTTGACGTTGTTGTTGTTGTTTATTTGACGGTGATGTTGTGGTTGTTTATTTGACGTTGTTGTTGTTGTTGTTGATGTTGTTGTTATTGTTGTTGTTGTTGTTTATTTGACGTTTTGTTGTTGTTGATGTTGTTTTTGTTGATGTTGTTGTTGTTTTTGTAGTTGTTTATTTGACGTTGTTGTTGTTGTTTATTTGACGTTGTTGTTGTTGTTATTGTTGTTGTTGTTGTTGTTTATTTGACGTTGTTGTTGTTATTTATTTGACGTTGTTGTTGTTGTTGTTTATTTGACGTTGTTGTTGTTGTTGTTGTTTATTTGACGTTGTTGTTGTTGTTGTTTATTTGACGTTGTTGTTGTTATTTATTTGACGTTGTTGTTGTTGTTTATTGGACATTGTTGTTGTTGTTGTTGTTTATTGGATGTTGTTGTTGTTGTTTATTTGACGTTGTTGTTGTTGACGTTGTTGTTGTTGTTGTTGTTTATTTGACGTTGTTGTTGTTGTTTATTGACGTAGTTGTTGTTGTTGACGTTGTTGTTGTTGTTATTGTTTGTTTATTTAACGATTTTGTTGTTGTTGTTGTTGTTTACTTGACGTTGTTGTTGTTGTTTATTTGACGTTGTTGTTGTTGTTGTTGTTGACGTTGCTGTTATTGTTTTTGTTGTTTATTTGATGTTGTTGTAGTTGTTTATTTGACGTTGTTGTTGTTCTTGTTGTTGTTGCTGTTTATTTGACGATATTATTGTTGTTGTTGTTTATTTGACGTTGTTGTTGTTGTTGTTGTTTATTTGACGATGTTGTTGTTGTTGTTATTTATTTGACATTGTTGTTGTTGTTGTTCATTTGACGTTGTTGTTGTTTTTTATTTGACGTTGTTGTTGTTGTTGTTGTTTATTTGACGTTGTTTTTGTCCTTGTTTTTGTTGTTTATTTGATGTTGTTATTGTTGTTGTTTATTTGACGTTGTTATTGTTGTTGTTTATTTGACGTTGTTATTGTTGTTGTTTATTTGACGTTGTTATTGTTGTTGTTGTTGTTGTTTATTTGACGTTGTTGTTACTATTTATTTGACGTTGTTGTTGTTGTTGTTGTTGTTGTTTATTTGACGTTGTTATTGTTGTTGTTTATTTGACGTTGTTGTTGTTATTTATTTGACGTTGTTGTTGTTGTTGTTTATTTGACATTGTTGTTGTTGTTGTTGTTGTTTATTTGACGTTGTTGTTGTTGTTGTTGTTGTTTATTTGACGTTGTTGTTGTTGACGTTGTTGTTGTTGTTTATTTGACGTTGTTGTTGTTGTTTATTTGACGTAGTTGTTGTTGTTGACGTTGTTGTTGTTGTTGTTATTGTTTGTTTATTTAACGATTTTGTTGTTGTTGTTGTTGTTTACTTGACGTTGTTGTTGTTGTTGTTTATTTGACGTTGTTGTTGTTGTTGTTGACGTTGTTGTTGTTGTTTTTGTTGTTTATTTGACGATGTTGTAGTTGTTTATTTGACGTTGTTGTTGTTCTTGTTGTTGTTGCTATTTATTTGACGATATTATTGTTGTTGTTGTTATTTATTTGACGTTGTTGTTGTTGTTGTTGTTTATTTGACGTTGTTGTTGTTGTTATTTATTTGACATTGTTGTTGTTGTTGTTCATTTGACGTTGTTGTTGTTGTTTATTTGACGTTGTTGTTGTTGTTGTTTATTTGACGTTGTTTTTGTCATTTTTTTGTTGTTTATTTAACGTTGTTATTGTTGTTGTTTATTTGACATTGTTGTTGTTGTTTATTTGACGTTGTTGTTGTTGTTGACGTTGTTGTTGTTGTTTATTTGACGTTGTTGTTATTGTTGTTGTTGTTTATTTGACATTGTTGTTGTTGTTGTTGACGTTGTTGTTGTTGTTGTTATTTATTTGACGTTTTTGTTGTTGTTGTTATTGTTGTTGTTGTTTATTTGACGTTGTTGTTGTTGTTATTTATTTGACGTTGTTGTTGTTGTTCTTGTTTATTTGACATTGTTGTTGTTGTTATTGTTTATTTGACGTTGTTGTTATTGTATATTTGACGTTGTTGTTGTTGTTGTTGTTGTTGTTCACGTTGTTGTTGTTGTTGTTTATTTGACGTTGTTGTTGTTGTTTATTTGATGTTGTTGTTGTTGCTGTTTATTTGACGGTGTTGTTGTTGTTGTTGTTTATTTGACGTTGTTGTTGTTGTTTATTTGACGTTGTTGTTGTTGTTATTTATTTGGCATTGTTGTTGTTGTTGACGTTGTTGTTGTTGTTGTTGTTTATTTGACGTTGTTGTTGTTGTTGTTGTTCACGTTGTTGTTGTTGTTGTTGTTGTTTATTTGACGTTGTTGTTGTTGTTTATTTGACGTTGTTGTTGTTGTTGTATATTTGACGTTGTTGTTGTTGTTTATTTGACGGTGTTGTTGTTGTTGTTGTTGTTTATTTGACGTTGTTGTTGTTGTTGTTTATTTGATGATGTTGTTGTTGTTGACGTTGTTGTTGTTTATTTGAAGTTGTTGTTGTTGTTGACATAGTTGTTGTTGTTGTTGATGTAGTTGACTTTATTGTTTATTTGACGTTGTTGTTGTTTATTTGACATTGTTGTTGTTGTTGACGTTGTTGTTGTTGTTGTTTATTTGACATTGTTGTTGTTGTTGACGTTGTTGGTGTTGTTGTTCATTTGCCTCTGTTTTAGTTGTTGTTGTTTATTTGACGTTGATGTTGTTGTTGTTGTTGTTTATTTGACGTTGTTGTTATTGTTTATTTGACGTTGTTGTTGTTGTTGTTTATTTGACGTTGTTGTTGTTGTTATTGTTGTTGTTTATTTGACGTTGTTGTTGTTGTTTATTTGATGTTGTTGTTGTTGTTTATTTGACGTTGGTGTTGTTGTTGTTGTTGTTTATTTGACGTTGTTATTGTTGTTATTTATTTGACGTCGTTGTTGTTGTTATTGTTTATTTGACGTTGTTGTTGTTGTTGTTTATTTGACGTTTACATATTGTTGTTTATTTGACGTTGTTTTTGTTATTTGACGTTGTTGTTGTTGTTGTATTTGTTGTTGTTGTTGTTGCTTATTTGACGTTGTTGTTATTAGTGTTGTTTATTTGACGTTGTTGTTGCTGTTGTTTATTTGACGTTGTTGTTGTTGTTGTTGTTTATTTGACGTTGTTGTTGTTGTTGTTTATTTGACGTTATTGTTGTTATTGTTGTTGTTTATTTGACTTTGTTGCTGTTGTTTATTTGACGTTTATGTTGTTGTTGTTGTTTATTTGACGTTGTTGTTGTTGTTATATATTTGACGTTGTTGTTGTTGTTATTGTTTATTTGACGTTATTGTTGTTGTTTATTTGACGTTTTGTTGTTGTTGATGTTGTTTTTGTTGATGTTGTTGTTGTTTTTGTAGTTGTTTATTTGACGTTGTTGTTGTTGTTTATTTGACGTTGTTGTTGTTGTTATTGTTGTTGTTGTTGTTGTTTATTTGACGTTGTTATTGTTATTTATTTGACGTTGTTGTTGTTGTTGTTGTTTATTTGACGTTGTTGTTGTTGTTGTTTATTTGACGTTGTTGTTGTTGTTGTTTATTTGACGTTGTTGTTGTTATTTATTTGACGTTGTTGTTGTTGTTTATTGGACATTATTGTTGTTGTTGTTGTTTATTGGACGTTGTTGTTGTTGTTTATTTGACGTTGTTGTTGTTGACGTTGTTGTTGTTGTTGTTGTTGTTTATTTGACGTTGTTGTTGTTTATTTGACGTAGTTGTTGTTGTTGACGTTGTTGTTGTTGTTATTGTTTGTTTATTTAACGATTTTGTTGTTGTTGTTGTTGTTGTTGTTTACTTGACGTTGTTGTTGTTGTTGTTTATTTGACGTTGTTGTTGTTGTTGACGTTGCTGTTATTGTTTTTGTTGTTTATTTGATGTTGTTGTAGTTGTTTATTTGACGTTGTTGTTGTTCTTGTTGTTGTTGCTGTTTATTTGACAATATTATTGTTGTTGTTGTTTATTTGACGTTGTTGTTGTTGTTGTTGTTTATTTGACGTTGTTGTTGTTGTTGTTATTTATTTGACATTGTTGTTGTTGTTGTTCATTTGACGTTGTTGTTGTTTTTTATTTGACGTTGTTGTTGTTGTTGTTGTTGTTTATTTGACGTTGTTTTTGTCATTGTTTTTGTTGTTTATTTGATGTTGTTATTGTTGTTGTTTATTTGACGTTGTTATTATTGTTGTTTATTTGACGTTGTTATTGTTGTTGTTTATTTGACGTTGTTATTGTTGTTGTTGTTGTTGTTTATTTGACGTTGTTGTTACTATTTATTTGACGTTGTTGTTGTTGTTGTTGTTGTTTATTTGACGTTGTTGTTGTTGTTGTTTATTTGACGTTGTTGTTGTTATTTATTTGACGTTGTTGTTGTTGTTGTTTATTTGACATTGTTGTTGTTGTTGTTTATTTGGCGTTGTTGTTGTTGTTGTTTATTTGACGTTGTTGTTGTTGACGTTGTTGTTGTTGTTTATTTGACGTTGTTGTTGTTGTTGTTTATTTGACGTAGTTGTTGTTGTTGACGTTGTTGTTGTTGTTATTGTTTGTTTATTTAACGATTTTGTTGTTGTTGTTGTTGTTGTTTACTTGACGTTGTTGTTGTTGTTGTTTATTTGACGTTGTTGTTGTTGTTGTTGACGTTGTTGTTGTTGTTTTTGTTGTTTATTTGACGTTGTTGTAGTTGTTTATTTGACGTTGTTGTTGTTCTTGTTGTTGTTGCTGTTTATTTGATGATATTATTGTTGTTGTTGTTATTTATTTGACGTTGTTGTTGTTGTTGTTGTTTATTTGACGTTGTTGTTGTTGTTATTTATTTGACATTGTTGTTGTTGTTGTTCATTTGACGTTGTTGTTGTTGTTTATTTGACGTTGTTGTTGTTG
The DNA here is from genome assembly GCA_948472305.1 of Vicia faba. Lineage (NCBI taxonomy): Eukaryota > Viridiplantae > Streptophyta > Magnoliopsida > Fabales > Fabaceae > Vicia > Vicia faba. Next base: position 405,688,378 of record OX451739.1, on the reverse strand, counting down.
TTGTTTATTTGACGTTGTTTTTGTCATTTTTTGTTGTTGTTTATTTAACGTTGTTATTGTTGTTGTTTATTTGACATTGTTGTTGTTGTTTATTTGACGTTGTTGTTGTTGTTGTTGACGTTGTTGTTGTTGTTTATTTGACGTTGTTGTTATTGTTGTTGTTGTTTATTTGACATTGTTGTTGTTGTTGTTGACGTTGTTGTTGTTGTTGTTATTTATTTGACGTTTTTGTTGTTGTTGTTATTGTTGTTGTTGTTTATTTGACGTTGTTGTTGTTGTTATTTATTTGACGGTGTTGTTGTTGTTCTTGTTTATTTGACATTGTTGTTGTTGTTATTGTTTATTTGACGTTGTTGTTATTGTATATTTGACGTTGTTGTTGTTGTTGTTGTTGTTCACGTTGTTGTTGTTGTTTATTTGACGTTGTTGTTGTTGTTGTTTATTTGATGTTGTTGTTGTTGCTGTTTATTTGACGGTGTTGTTGTTGTTGTTTATTTGACGTTGTTGTTGTTGTTGTTTATTTGACGTTGTTGTTGTTGTTATTTATTTGGCATTGTTGTTGTTGTTGACGTTGTTGTTGTTGTTGTTGTTTATTTGACGTTGTTGTTGTTGTTGTTGTTCACGTTGTTGTTGTTGTTTATTTGACGTTGTTGTTGTTGTTTATTTGACGTTGTTGTTGTTGTTGTTGTATATTTGACGTTGTTGTTGTTGTTTATTTGACGGTGTTGTTGTTGTTGTTGTTGTTGTTTATTTGACGTTGTTGTTGTTGTTATTTATTTGACGTTGTTGTTGTTGCTGTTGTTTATTTGACATTGTTGTTGTTGTTATTGTTTATTTGACGTTGTTGTTATTGTATATTTGACGTTGTTGTTGTTTTTGTTGTTGTTCACGTTGTTGTTGTTGTTGTTTATTTGACGTTGTTGTTGTTGTTGTTGTTTATTTGATGTTGTTGTTGTTGCTGTTTATTTAACGGTGTTGTTGTTGTTTATTTGACGTTGTTGTTGTTGTTTATTTGACGTTGTTGTTGTTGTTATTTATTTGGCATTGTTGTTGTTGTTGACGTTGTTGTTGTTGTTGTTGTTTATTTGACGTTGTTGTTGTTGTTGTTGTTGTTCACGTTGTTGTTGTTGTTGTTGTTTATTTGACGTTGTTGTTGTTGTTTATTTGACGTTGTTGTTGTTGTTGTTGTATATTTGACGTTGTTGTTGTTGTTTATTTGACGGTGTTGTTGTTGTTGTTGTTTATTTGACGTTGTTGTTGTTGTTTATTTGATGTTGTTGTTGTTGTTGACGTTGTTGTTGTTTATTTGACGTTGTTGTTGTTGTTGACATAGTTGTTGTTGTTGTTGTTTATTTCACGTTGTTGATGTAGTTGACGTTATTGTTTATTTGACGTTGTTGTTGTTTATTTGACATTGTTGTTGTTGTTGACGTTGTTGTTGTTGTTGTTTATTTGACATTGTTGTTGTTGTTGGCGTTGTTGGTGTTGTTGTTTATTTGCCTCTGTTTTAGTTGTTGTTGTTTATTTGACGTTGTTGTTGTTGTTTATTTGACGTTTTTGTTATTGACATTGTTGTTGTTGTTGTTTATATGACGTTGTTGTTGTTGTTGTTGTTTATTTGACATAGTTGTTGTTGTTGACGTTGTTGTTGTTGTTGTTTATTTGACGTTTTTGTTGTTGTTATTGTTGTTGTTTATTGGACGTTGTTGTTGTTGTTGTTTATTTGATGTTGTTGTTGTTGTTTATTTGACGTTGGTGTTGTTGTTATTTATTTGACGTTGTTGTTGTTGTTATTTATTTGACGTTGTTGTTGTTGTTGTTATTGTTTATTTGACGTTGTTGCTGTTGTTGTTGTTGTTTATTTGACGTTGTTATTGTTGTTTATTTGACGTTGTTTTTGTTATTTGACGTTGTTGTTGTTGTGGTATTTGTTGTTGTTGTTGTTGCTTATTTGACGTTGTTGTTATTGTTGTTGTTTATTTGACGTTGTTGTTGTTGTTGTTTATTTGACGTTGTTGTTGTTGTTGTTTATTTGACGTTGTTGTTGTTGTTGTTGTTTATTTGACGTTGTTGTTGTTGTTGACGTTGTTGTTGTTGTTGTTGTTTATTTGACGTTGTTATTGTTGTTGTTGTTGTTTATTTGACGTTGTTGTTGTCGTTGTTGTTGTTTATTTGACGTTGTTATTGTTGTTGTTTATTTGATGTTGTTGTTGTTGTTGTTATTTATTTGACGTTGTTGTTGTTGTTTATTTGACGTTGTTGTTGTTGTTTATTTGACGTTGTTGTTGTTGTTTATTTGACATTGTTGTTGTTGTTGTTGACGTTGTTGTTGTTGTTTATTTGACATTGTTGTTGTTGTTGTTGTTGGTGTTGTTGTTTATTTGACGTTGTTGTTGCTGTTGTTGTTGTTTATTTGACGTTGTTTTAGTTATTGTTGACGTTGTTGTTGTTGTTGTTTATTTGATGTTTTTGTTGTTGTTGATGTTGTTGTTGTTGTTTATTTGACGTTGTTGTTGTTGTGGTTGTTATTGTTGTTGTTATTTGACGTTGTTGTTGTTGTTGTTGTTTATTTGATGTTGTTGTTGTTATTTATTTGACATTGTTGTTGTTGTTGACGTTGTTGTTGTTGTTTATTTGACATTGTTGTTGTTGTTGTTGTTTATTTGACGTTGTTGTTGTTGTTTATTTGACGTAGTTGTTGTTGTTGACATTGTTGTTGTTGTTGTTGTTGTTTATTTGACATTTTTGTTGTTGTTGACGTTGTTGTTGTTGTTATTGTTTGTTTATTTAACGATTTTGTTGTTGTTGTTGTTGTTGTTTACTTGACGTTGTTGTTGTTGTTTATTTGACGTTGTTGTTGTTGTTGTTGACGTTGTTGTTATTGTTTTTGTTGTTTATTTGATGTTGTTGTAGTTGTTTATTTGACGTTGTTGTTGTTCTTGTTGTTGTTGCTGTTTATTTGCGATATTATTGTTGTTGTTGTTTATTTGACGTTGTTGTTGTTGTTGTTGTTTATTTGACGTTGTTGTTGTTGTTATTTATTTGACATTGTTGTTGTTGTTGTTCATTTGACGTTGTTGTTGTTGTTTATTTGACGTTGTTGTTGTTGTTGTTTATTTGACGTTGTTTTTGTCATTGTTTTTGTTGTTTATTTGATGTTGTTATTGTTGTTGTTTATTTGAAGTTGTTGCTGTTGTTTATTTGACGTTGTTGTTGTCGTTGTTGTTGTTTATTTGACGTTGTTGTTGTTGTTGTTTATTTGACGTTGTTGTTGTTGTTGTTGTTATATATTTGACGTTGTTGTTGTTGTTGTTATTGTTTATTTGACGTTGTTGTTGTTGTTTATTTGACGTTGTTGTTGTTGTTGACGTTGTTGTTGTTGTTGTTGACGTTGTTGTTGTTGTTGTTTATTTGACGTTGTTGTTGTTGTTGTTGTTTATTTGACGTTGTTGTTGTTGTTGTTGTTTATTTGACGGTGTTGTTGTGGTTGTTTATTTGACGTTGTTGTTGTTATTGACGTTGTTGTTGTTGTTGTTGTTGTTTATTTGACGTTTTTGTTGTTGTTGATGTTGTTGTTGTTTTTGTAGTTGTTTATTTGACGTTGTTGTTATTTTTTTGACGTTGTTGTTGTTGTTTATTTGACGTTGTTGTTGTTGTTGTTGTTATTGTTGTTGTTGTTGTTTATTTGACGTTGTTGTTGTTGTTGTTATTGTTGTTGTTGTTGTTTATTTGACGTTGTTGTTGTTATTTATTTGACGTTGTTGTTGTTGTTGTTTATTTGACATTGTTGTTGTTGTTTATTTGACGTTGTTGTTGTTGTTTATTTGACGTTGTTGTTGTTGACATTGTTGTTGTTGTTGTTTATTTGACGTAGTTATTGTTGTTCACGTTGTTGTTGTTGTTTATTAGACGTTTTTTTTGTTGTTGATGTTGTTGTTGTTGTTTATTTGACGTTGTTGTTGTTGTTTATTTGACGTTGTTATTGTTGTTGTTTATTTGACGTTGTTGTTGTTGTTATTGTTGTTGTTGTTTATTTGACGTTCTTGTTGTTGTTGTTTATTTGATGTTGTTGTTGTTGTTGTTTATTTGACATTGTTGTTGTTGTTGACGTTGTTGTTGTTGTTTATTTGATGTTGTTGTTGTTGTTTATTTGACATTGTTGTTGTTGTTGACGTTGTTGTTTATTTGACATTGTTGTTGTTGTTGTTGTTGTTTACTTGACGTTATTGTTATTGTTGTTGTTTATTTGACGTTGTTTTAGTTGTTGTTTATTTGACGTTGTTGTTGTTGTTTATTTGACATTGTTGTTGTTGTTGACATTGTTGTTGTTGTTGTTTATTTGACATTGTTGTTGTTGTTGCTGTTGACGTTGTTGGTGTTGTTGTTTATTTGACGTTGTTATTGTTGTTGTTGTTTATTTGACGTTGTTTTAGTTGTTGTTGTTTATTTGACATTTTTGTTGTTGTTTATTCGACGTTGTTGTTGTTGACATTGTTGTTGTTGTTGTTTATTTGACGTTGTTGTTGTTGTTTATTTTACTTAGTTGTTGTTGACATTTTTGTTGTTGTTGTTGTTGTTTATTTGACATTTTTGTTGTTGTTGATGTTGTTGTTGTTGTTGTTTATTTGACGTTGTTGTTATTGTTTATTTGACGTTGTTGTTGTTGTTTATTTGACGTTGTTGTTGTTGTTATTGTTGTTGTTTATTTGACGTTGTTGTTGTTGTTGTTGTTTATTTGATGTTGTTGTTGTTGTTGTTTATTTGACGTTGGTGTTGTTGTTGTTGTTTATTTGACGTTGTTATTGTTGTTATTTATTTGACGTCGTTGTTGTTGTTATTGTTTATTTGACGTTGTTGTTGTTGTTGTTTATTTGACGTTTACATATTGTTGTTTATTTGCCGTTGTTTTTGTTATTTGACGTTGTTGTTGTTGTTGTATTTATTGTTGTTGTTGTTGCTTATTTGACGTTGTTGTTATTAGTGTTGTTTATTTGACGTTGTTTTTGCTGTTATTTATTTGACGTTGTTGTTGTTGTTTATTTGACGTTGTTGTTGTTGTTGTTTTTTTGACGTTATTGTTGTTATTGTTGTTGTTTATTTGACGTTGTTGCTGTTGTTTATTTGACGTTTATGTTGTTGTTGTTGTTTATTTGACGTTGTTGTTGTTGTTATATATTTGACGTTGTTGTTGTTGTTAATGTTTATTTGACGTTATTGTTGTTGTTTATTTGACGTTGTTGTTGTTGTTGTTGACGTTGTAGTTGTTGTTGTTGACGTTGTTGTTGGTGTTGTTGACGTTGTTGTTGTTGTTGTTGTTTATTTGACGTTGTTGTTGTTGTTGTTGTTTATTTGACGTTGTTGTTGTTTATTTGACGTTGTTGTTGTTGTTGTTTATTTGACGGTGATGTTGTGGTTGTTTATTTGACGTTGTTGTTGTTGTTGATGTTGTTGTTATTGTTGTTGTTGTTGTTTATTTGACGTTTTGTTGTTGTTGATGTTGTTTTTGTTGATGTTGTTGTTGTTTTTGTAGTTGTTTATTTGACGTTGTTGTTGTTGTTTATTTGACGTTGTTGTTGTTGTTATTGTTGTTGTTATTGTTGTTTATTTGACGTTGTTGTTGTTATTTATTTGACGTTGTTGTTGTTGTTGTTTATTTGACGTTGTTGTTGTTGTTGTTGTTGTTTATTTGACGTTGTTGTTGTTGTTGTTTATTTGACGTTGTTGTTGTTATTTATTTGACGTTGTTGTTGTTGTTTATTGGACATTGTTGTTGTTGTTGTTGTTTATTGGACGTTGTTGTTGTTGTTTATTTGACGTTGTTGTTGTTGACGTTGTTGTTGTTGTTGTTTATTTGACGTTGTTGTTGTTGTTTATTGACGTAGTTGTTGTTGTTGACGTTGTTGTTGTTGTTATTGTTTGTTTATTTAACGATTTTGTTGTTGTTGTTGTTGTTTACTTGACGTTGTTGTTGTTGTTTATTTGATGTTGTTGTTGTTGTTGTTGTTGTTGACGTTGCTGTTATTGTTTTTGTTGTTTATTTGATGTTGTTGTAGTTGTTTATTTGACGTTGTTGTTGTTCTTGTTGTTGTTGTTGTTTATTTGACGATATTATTGTTGTTGTTGTTTATTTGACGTTGTTGTTGTTGTTGTTGTTGTTTATTTGACGTTGTTGTTGTTGTTGTTATTTATTTGACATTGTTGTTGTTGTTGTTCATTTGACGTTGTTGTTGTTTTTTATTTGACGTTGTTGTTGTTGTTGTTGTTGTTTATTTGACGTTGTTTTTGTCATTGTTTTTGTTGTTTATTTGATGTTGTTATTGTTGTTGTTTATTTGACGTTGTTATTGTTGTTGTTTATTTGACGTTGTTATTGTTGTTGTTTATTTGACGTTGTTATTGTTGTTGTTGTTGTTGTTTATTTGACGTTGTTGTTACTATTTATTTGACGTTGTTGTTGTTGTTGTTGTTGTTGTTTATTTGACGTTGTTATTGTTGTTGTTTATTTGACGTTGTTGTTGTTATTTATTTGACGTTGTTGTTGTTGTTGTTTATATGACATTGTCGTTGTTGTTGTTGTTGTTTATTTGACGTTGTTGTTGTTGTTGTTGTTTATTTGACGTTGTTGTTGTTGACGTTGTTGTTGTTGTTTATTTGACGTTGTTGTTGTTGTTTATTTGACGTAGTTGTTGTTGTTGACGTTGTTGTTGTTGTTGTTATTGTTTGTTTATTTAACGATTTTGTTGTTGTTGTTGTTGTTGTTTACTTGACGTTGTTGTTGTTGTTGTTTATTTGACGTTGTTGTTGTTGTTGTTGACGTTGTTGTTGTTGTTTTTGTTGTTTATTTGACGTTGTTGTAGTTGTTTATTTGACGTTGTTGTTGTTCTTGTTGTTGTTGCTATTTATTTGACGATATTATTGTTGTTGTTGTTATTTATTTGACGTTGTTGTTGTTGTTGTTTATTTGACGTTGTTGTTGTTGTTATTTATTTGACATTGTTGTTGTTGTTGTTCATTTGACGTTGTTGTTGTTGTTTATTTGACAGTGTTGTTGTTGTTGTTTATTTGACGTTGTTTTTGTCATTTTTTTGTTGTTTATTTAACGTTGTTATTGTTGTTGTTTATTTGACATTGTTGTTGTTGTTTATTTGACGTTGTTGTTGTTGTTGACGTTGTTGTTGTTGTTTATTTGACGTTGTTGTTATTGTTGTTGTTGTTTATTTGACATTGTTGTTGTTGTTGTTGACGTTGTTGTTGTTGTTGTTATTTATTTGACGTTTTTGTTGTTGTTGTTATTGTTGTTGTTGTTTATTTGACGTTGTTGTTGTTGTTATTTATTTGACGTTGTTGTTGTTGTTCTTGTTTATTTGACATTGTTGTTGTTGTTATTGTTTATTTGACGTTGTTGTTATTGTATATTTGACGTTGTTGTTGTTTTTGTTGTTGTTCACGTTGTTGTTGTTGTTGTTTATTTGACGTTGTTGTTGTTGTTTATTTGATGTTGTTGTTGTTGTTGTTTATTTGACGGTGTTGTTGTTGTTGTTGTTGTTTATTTGACGTTGTTGTTGTTGTTGTTTATTTGACGTTGTTGTTGTTGTTATTTATTTGGCATTGTTGTTGTTGTTGACGTTGTTGTTGTTGTTGTTGTTTATTTGACGTTGTTGTTGTTGTTGTTGTTCACGTTGTTGTTGTTGTTGTTGTTGTTGTTTATTTGACGTTGTTGTTGTTGTTTATTTGACGTTGTTGTTGTTGTTGTTGTTGTTGTATATTTGACGTTGTTGTTGTTGTTTATTTGACGGTGTTGTTGTTGTTGTTGTTGTTTATTTGACGTTGTTGTTGTTGTTTATTTGATGTTGTTGTTGTTGTTGACGTTGTTGTTGTTTATTTGACGTTGTTGTTGTTGTTGACATAGTTGTTGTTGTTGTTGTTTATTTCACGTTGTTGATGTAGTTGACTTTATTGTTTATTTGACGTTGTTGTTGTTTATTTGACATTGTTGTTGTTGTTGACGTTGTTGTTGTTGTTGTTTATTTGACATTGTTGTTGTTGTTGACGTTGTTGGTGTTGTTGTTTATTTGCCTCTGTTTTAGTTGTTGTTGTTTATTTGACGTTGTTGTTGTTGTTTATTTGACGTTTTTGTTATTGACATTGTTGTCGTTGTTGTTTATATGACGTTGTTGTTGTTGTTGTTTATTTGACATAGTTGTTGTTGTTGACGTTGTTGTTGTTGTTGTTGTTGTTTATTTGACGTTTTTGTTGTTGTTATTGTTGTTGTTTATTGGACGTTGTTGTTGTTGTTGTTTATTTGATGTTGTTGTTGTTGTTTATTTGACGTTGGTGTTGTTGTTGTTTATTTGACGTTGTTGTTGTTGTTATTTATTTGACGTTGTTGTTGTTGTTGTTATTGTTTATTTGACGTTGTTGCTGTTGTTGTTGTTGTTTATTTGACGTTGTTATTGTTGTTTATTTGACGTTGTTTTTGTTATTTGACGTTGTTGTTGTTGTTGTATTTGTTGTTGTTGTTGTTGTTGCTTATTTGACGTTGTTGTTATTGTTGTTGTTTATTTGACGTTGTTGTTGCTGTTGTTTATTTGACGTTGTTGTTGTTGTTGTTGTTGTTTATTTGACGTTGTTGTTGTTGTTGTTTATTTGACGTTGTTGTTGTTGTTGACGTTGTTGTTGTTGTTGTTTATTTGACGTTGTTATTGTTGTTGCTGTTGTTTATTTGACGTTGTTGTTGTCGTTGTTGTTGTTTATTTGACGTTGTTGTTGTTGTTGTTGTTTATTTGATGTTGTTGTTGTTGTTATTTATTTGACGCTGTTGTTGTTGTTTATTTGACGTTGTTGTTGTTGTTTATTTGACGTTGTTGTTGTTGTTTATTTGACATTGTTGTTGTTGTTGTTGACGTTGTTGTTGTTGTTTATTTGACATTGTTGTTGTTGTTGTTGTTGGTGTTTTTGTTTATTTGACGTTGTTGTTGCTGTTGTTGTTGTTTATTTGACGTTGTTTTAGTTATTGTTGACGTTGTTGTTGTTGTTGTTTATTTGATGTTTTTGTTGTTGTTGATGTTGTTGTTGTTGTTTATTTGACGTTGTTGTTGTTGTTGTTATTGTTGTTGTTATTTGACGTTGTTGTTGTTGTTGTTTATTTGATGTTGTTGTTGTTATTTATTTGACATTGTTGTTGTTGTTGACGTTGTTGTTGTTGTTTATTTGACATTGTTGTTGTTGTTGTTGTTTATTTGACGTTGTTGTTGTTGTTTATTTGACGTAGTTGTTGTTGTTGACATTGTTGTTGTTGTTGTTGTTGTTTATTTGACGTTTTTGTTGTTGTTGACGTTGTTGTTGTTGTTGTTGTTATTGTTTGTTTATTTAACGATTTTGTTGTTGTTGTTGTTGTTGTTTACTTGACGTTGTTGTTGTTGTTTATTTGACGTTGTTGTTGTTGTTGACGTTGTTGTTATTGTTTTTGTTGTTTATTTGATGTTGTTGTAGTTGTTTATTTGACGTTGTTGTTGTTCTTGTTGTTGTTGCTGTTTATTTGTGATATTATTGTTGTTGTTGTTTATTTGACGTTGTTGTTGTTGTTGTTGTTGTTTATTTGACGTTGTTGTTGTTGTTATTTATTTGACATTGTTGTTGTTGTTGTTCATTTGACGTTGTTGTTGTTGTTTATTTGACGTTGTTGTTGTTGTTGTTTATTTGACGTTGTTTTTGTCATTGTTTTTGTTGTTTATTTGATGTTGTTATTGTTGTTGTTTATTTGACGTTGTTATTGTTGTTGTTTATTTGATGTTGTTATTGTTGTTGTTTATTTGACGTTGTTATTGTTGTTGTTGTTGTTTATTTGACGTTATTGTTACTATTTATTTGACGTTGTTGTTGTTGTTGTTTATTTGACGTTGTTGTTGTTGTTGTTGTTTATTTGACGTTGTTGTTGTTGTTGTTGTTTATTTGACGTTGTTGTTGTTATTTATTTGACGTTGTTGTTGTTGTTGTTTATTTGACATTGTTGTTGTTGTTGTTGTTTATTTGACGTTGTTGTTGTTGTTTATTTGACGTTGTTGTTGTTGACGTTGTTGTTGTTGTTTATTTGACGTTGTTGTTGTTGTTTATTTGACGTAGTTGTTGTTGTTGACGTTGTTGTTGTTGTTGTTATTGTTTGTTTCTTTAACGATTTTGTTGTTGTTGTTGTTGTTTACTTGACGTTGTTGTTGTTTTTGTTTATTTGACGTTGTTGTTGTTGTTGTTGACGTTGTTGTTGTTGTTTTTGTTGTTTATTTGACGTTGTTGTAGTTGTTTATTTAACGTTGTTGTTGTTCTTGTTGTTGTTGTTGTTTATTTGACGATATTATTCTTGTTGTTGTTGTTTATTTGACGTTGTTGTTGTTGTTGTTTATTTGACGTTGTTGTTGTTGTTGTTGTTATTTATTTGACATTGTTGTTGTTGTTGTTCATTTGACGTTGTTGTTGTTGTTTATTTGACGTTGTTGTTGTTGTTGTTGTTTATTTGACGTTGTTTTTGTCATTGTTTTTGTTGTTTATTTGACGTTGTTATTGTTGTTGTTTATTTGACATTGTTGTTGTTGTTTATTTGACGTTGTTGTTGTTGACGTTGTTGTTGTTGTTTATTTGACGTTGTTGTTATTGTTGTTGTTGTTTATTTGACATTGTTGTTGTTGTTGTTGACGTTGTTGTTGTTGTTGTTATTTATTTGACGTTTTTGTTGTTGTTGTTATTGTTGTTGTTGTTGTTGTTTATTTGACGTTGTTGTTGTTGTTATTTATTTGACGTTGTTGTTGTTGTTGTTTATTTGACATTGTTGTTGTTGTTATTGTTTATTTGACGTTGTTGTTATTGTATATTTGATGTTGTTGTTGTTGTTGTTGTTGTTCACGTTGTTGTTGTTGTTGTTTATTTGACGTTGTTGTTGTTGTTGTTTATTTGATGTTGTTGTTGTTGTTTATTTGACGGTGTTGTTGTTGTTGTTTATTTGACGTTGTTGTTGTTGTTTATTTGACGTTTTTGTTGTTGTTATTTATTTGGCATTGTTGTTGTTGTTGACGTTGTTGTTGTTGTTGTTGTTTATTTGACGTTGTTGTTGTTGTTGTTGTTGACGTTGTTGTTGTTGTTGTTTATTTGACGTTGTTGTTGTTGACGTTGTTGTTGTTGTTTATTTGACGTTGTTGTTGTTGTTTATTTGACGTAGTTGTTGTTGTTGACGTTGTTGTTGTTGTTATTGTTTGTTTATTTAACGATTTTGTTGTTGTTGTTGTTGTTTACTTGACGTTGTTGTTGTTGTTGTTTATTTGACGTTGTTGTTGTTGTTGTTGACGTTGTTGTTGTTGTTTTTGTTGTTTATTTGACGTTGTTGTAGTTGTTTATTTGACGCTGTTGTTGTTCTTGTTGTTGTTGCTATTTATTTGACGATATTATTGTTGTTGTTGTTATTTATTTGACGTTGTTGTTGTTGTTGTTTATTTGACGTTGTTGTTGTTGTTATTTATTTGACATTGTTGTTGTTGTTGTTCATTTGACGTTGTTGTTGTTGTTTATTTGACGTTGTTGTTGTTGTTGTTTATTTGACGTTGTTTTTGTCATTTTTTTGTTGTTTATTTAACGTTGTTATTGTTGTTGTTTATTTGACATTGTTGTTGTTGTTTATTTGACGTTGTTGTTGTTGTTGACGTTGTTGTTGTTGTTTATTTGACGTTGTTGTTATTGTTGTTGTTGTTTATTTGACATTGTTGTTGTTGTTGTTGACGTTGTTGTTGTTGTTGTTATTTATTTGACGCTGTTGTTGTTGTTTATTTGACGTTGTTGTTGTTGTTTATTTGACGTTGTTGTTGTTGTTTATTTGACATTGTTGTTGTTGTTGTTGACGTTGTTGTTGTTGTTTATTTGACATTGTTGTTGTTGTTGTTGTTGGTGTTTTTGTTTATTTGACGTTGTTGTTGCTGTTGTTGTTGTTTATTTGACGTTGTTTTAGTTATTGTTGACGTTGTTGTTGTTGTTGTTTATTTGATGTTTTTGTTGTTGTTGATGTTGTTGTTGTTGTTTATTTGACGTTGTTGTTGTTGTTGTTATTGTTGTTGTTATTTGACGTTGTTGTTGTTGTTGTTGTTTATTTGATGTTGTTGTTGTTATTTATTTGACATTGTTGTTGTTGTTGACGTTGTTGTTGTTGTTTATTTGACATTGTTGTTGTTGTTGTTGTTTATTTGACGTTGTTGTTGTTGTTTATTTGACGTAGTTGTTGTTGTTGACATTGTTGTTGTTGTTGTTGTTGTTTATTTGACGTTTTTGTTGTTGTTGACGTTGTTGTTGTTGTTATTGTTTGTTTATTTAACGATTTTGTTGTTGTTGTTGTTGTTGTTTACTTGACGTTGTTGTTGTTGTTTATTTGACGTTGTTGTTGTTGTTGACGTTGTTGTTATTGTTTTTGTTGTTTATTTGATGTTGTTGTAGTTGTTTATTTGACGTTGTTGTTGTTCTTGTTGTTGTTGCTGTTTATTTGTGATATTATTGTTGTTGTTGTTTATTTGACGTTGTTGTTGTTGTTGTTGTTTATTTGACGTTGTTGTTGTTGTTGTTATTTATTTGACATTGTTGTTGTTGTTGTTCATTTGACGTTGTTGTTGTTGTTTATTTGACGTTGTTGTTGTTGTTGTTTATTTGACGTTGTTTTTGTCATTGTTTTTGTTGTTTATTTGATGTTGTTATTGTTGTTGTTTATTTGACGTTGTTATTGTTGTTGTTTATTTGATGTTGTTATTGTTGTTGTTTATTTGACGTTGTTATTGTTGTTGTTGTTGTTTATTTGACGTTATTGTTACTATTTATTTGACGTTGTTGTTGTTGTTGTTGTTTATTTGACGTTGTTGTTGTTGTTGTTGTTTATTTGACGTTGTTGTTGTTGTTGTTTATTTGACGTTGTTGTTGTTATTTATTTGACGTTGTTGTTGTTGTTGTTTATTTGACATTGTTGTTGTTGTTGTTGTTTATTTGACGTTGTTGTTGTTGTTTATTTGACGTTGTTGTTGTTGACGTTGTTGTTGTTGTTTATTTGACGTTGTTGTTGTTGTTTATTTGACGTAGTTGTTGTTGTTGACGTTGTTGTTGTTGTTGTTATTGTTTGTTTCTTTAACGATTTTGTTGTTGTTGTTGTTGTTTACTTGACGTTGTTGTTGTTTTTGTTTATTTGACGTTGTTGTTGTTGTTGTTGACGTTGTTGTTGTTGTTTTTGTTGTTTATTTGACGTTGTTGTAGTTGTTTATTTAACGTTGTTGTTGTTCTTGTTGTTGTTGTTGTTTATTTGACGATATTATTCTTGTTGTTGTTGTTTATTTGACGTTGTTGTTGTTGTTGTTTATTTGACGTTGTTGTTGTTGTTGTTGTTATTTATTTGACATTGTTGTTGTTGTTGTTCATTTGACGTTGTTGTTGTTGTTTATTTGACGTTGTTGTTGTTGTTGTTGTTTATTTGACGTTGTTTTTGTCATTGTTTTTGTTGTTTATTTGACGTTGTTATTGTTGTTGTTTATTTGACATTGTTGTTGTTGTTTATTTGACGTTGTTGTTGTTGACGTTGTTGTTGTTGTTTATTTGACGTTGTTGTTATTGTTGTTGTTGTTTATTTGACATTGTTGTTGTTGTTGTTGACGTTGTTGTTGTTGTTGTTATTTATTTGACGTTTTTGTTGTTGTTGTTATTGTTGTTGTTGTTGTTGTTTATTTGACGTTGTTGTTGTTGTTATTTATTTGACGTTGTTGTTGTTGTTGTTTATTTGACATTGTTGTTGTTGTTATTGTTTATTTGACGTTGTTGTTATTGTATATTTGATGTTGTTGTTGTTGTTGTTGTTCACGTTGTTGTTGTTGTTGTTTATTTGACGTTGTTGTTGTTGTTGTTTATTTGATGTTGTTGTTGTTGTTTATTTGACGGTGTTGTTGTTGTTGTTTATTTGACGTTGTTGTTGTTGTTTATTTGACGTTTTTGTTGTTGTTATTTATTTGGCATTGTTGTTGTTGTTGACGTTGTTGTTGTTGTTGTTGTTTATTTGACGTTGTTGTTGTTGACGTTGTTGTTGTTGTTTATTTGACGTTGTTGTTGTTGTTTATTTGACGTAGTTGTTGTTGTTGACGTTGTTGTTGTTGTTATTGTTTGTTTATTTAACGATTTTGTTGTTGTTGTTGTTGTTTACTTGACGTTGTTGTTGTTGTTGTTTATTTGACGTTGTTGTTGTTGTTGTTGACGTTGTTGTTGTTGTTTTTGTTGTTTATTTGACGTTGTTGTAGTTGTTTATTTGACGCTGTTGTTGTTCTTGTTGTTGTTGCTATTTATTTGACGATATTATTGTTGTTGTTGTTATTTATTTGACGTTGTTGTTGTTGTTGTTTATTTGACGTTGTTGTTGTTGTTATTTATTTGACATTGTTGTTGTTGTTGTTCATTTGACGTTGTTGTTGTTGTTTATTTGACGTTGTTGTTGTTGTTGTTTATTTGACGTTGTTTTTGTCATTTTTTTGTTGTTTATTTAACGTTGTTATTGTTGTTGTTTATTTGACATTGTTGTTGTTGTTTATTTGACGTTGTTGTTGTTGTTGACGTTGTTGTTGTTGTTTATTTGACGTTGTTGTTATTGTTGTTGTTGTTTATTTGACATTGTTGTTGTTGTTGTTGACGTTGTTGTTGTTGTTGTTATTTATTTGACGTTTTTGTTGTTGTTGTTATTGTTGTTGTTGTTTATTTGACGTTGTTGTTGTTGTTATTTATTTGACGTTGTTGTTGTTGTTCTTGTTTATTTGACATTGTTGTTGTTGTTATTGTTTATTTGACGTTGTTGTTATTGTATATTTGACGTTGTTGTTGTTGTTGTTGTTGTTCACGTTGTTGTTGTTGTTGTTTATTTGACGTTGTTGTTGTTGTTGTTTATTTGATGTTGTTGTTGTTGCTGTTTATTTGACGGTGTTGTTGTTGTTGTTTATTTGACGTTGTTGTTGTTGTTGTTTATTTGACGTTGTTGTTGTTGTTATTTATTTGGCATTGTTGTTGTTGTTGACGTTGTTGTTGTTTATTTGACGTTGTTGTTGTTGTTGTTGTTCACGTTGTTGTTGTTGTTGTTGTTGTTTATTTGACGTTGTTGTTGTTGTTTATTTGACGTTGTTGTTGTTGTTGTTGTATATTTGACGTTGTTGTTGTTGTTTATTTGACGGTGTTGTTGTTGTTGTTGTTGTTGTTTATTTGACGTTGTTGTTGTTGTTGTTTATTTGATGTTGTTGTTGTTGTTGACGTTGTTGTTGTTTATTTGACGTTGTTGTTGTTGTTGACATAGTTGTTGTTGTTGTTGTTTATTTCACGTTGTTGATGTAGTTAACTTTATTGTTTATTTGACGTTGTTGTTGTTTATTTGACATTGTTGTTGTTGTTGACGTTGTTGTTGTTGTTGTTTATTTGACATTGTTGTTGTTGTTGACGTTGTTGGTGTTGTTGTTCATTTGCCTCTGTTTTAGTTGTTGTTGTTTATTTGACGTTGATGTTGTTGTTGTTGTTGTTTATTTGACGTTGTTGTTATTGTTTATTTGACGTTGTTGTTGTTGTTGTTTATTTGACGTTGTTGTTGTTGTTATTGTTGTTGTTTATTTGACGTTGTTGTTGTTGTTTATTTGATGTTGTTGTTGTTGTTTATTTGACGTTGGTGTTGTTGTTGTTGTTGTTTATTTGACGTTGTTATTGTTGTTATTTATTTGACGTCGTTGTTGTTGTTATTGTTTATTTGACGTTGTTGTTGTTGTTGTTTATTTGACGTTTACATATTGTTGTTTATTTGACGTTGTTTTTGTTATTTGACGTTGTTGTTGTTGTTGTATTTGTTGTTGTTGTTGTTGTTTATTTGACGTTGTTGTTATTAGTGTTGTTTATTTGACGTTGTTGTTGCTGTTGTTTTTTTGACGTTGTTGTTGTTGTTGTTGTTTATTTGACGTTGTTGTTGTTGTTGTTTATTTGACGTTATTGTTGTTATTGTTGTTGTTTATTTGACTTTGTTGCTGTTGTTTATTTGACGTTTATGTTGTTGTTGTTGTTTATTTGACGTTGTTGTTGTTGTTATATATTTGACGTTGTTGTTGTTGTTATTGTTTATTTGACGTTATTGTTGTTGTTTATTTGACGTTTTGTTGTTGTTGATGTTGTTTTTGTTGATGTTGTTGTTGTTTTTGTAGTTGTTTATTTGACGTTGTTGTTGTTGTTTATTTGACGTTGTTGTTGTTGTTATTGTTGTTGTTGTTGTTGTTTATTTGACGTTGTTATTGTTATTTATTTGACGTTGTTGTTGTTGTTGTTGTTTATTTGACGTTGTTGTTGTTGTTGTTGTTTATTTGACGTTGTTGTTGTTGTTGTTTATTTGACGTTGTTGTTGTTATTTATTTGACGTTGTTGTTGTTGTTTATTGGACATTATTGTTGTTGTTGTTGTTTATTGGACGTTGTTGTTGTTGTTTATTTGACGTTGTTGTTGTTGACGTTGTTGTTGTTGTTGTTGTTTATTTGTTGTTGTTGTTGTTTATTTGACGTAGTTGTTGTTGTTGACGTTGTTGTTGTTGTTATTGTTTGTTTATTTAACGATTTTGTTGTTGTTGTTGTTGTTGTTGTTTACTTGACGTTGTTGTTGTTGTTTATTTGACGTTGTTGTTGTTGTTGTTGACGTTGCTGTTATTGTTTTTGTTGTTTATTTGATGTTGTTGTAGTTGTTTATTTGACGTTGTTGTTGTTCTTGTTGTTGTTGCTGTTTATTTGACAATATTATTGTTGTTGTTGTTTATTTGACGTTGTTGTTGTTGTTGTTGTTTATTTGACGTTGTTGTTGTTGTTGTTATTTATTTGACATTGTTGTTGTTGTTGTTCATTTGACGTTGTTGTTGTTTTTTATTTGACGTTGTTGTTGTTGTTGTTGTTTATTTGACGTTGTTTTTGTCATTGTTTTTGTTGTTTATTTGATGTTGTTATTGTTGTTGTTTATTTGACGTTGTTATTATTGTTGTTTATTTGACGTTGTTATTGTTGTTGTTTATTTGACGTTATTATTGTTGTTGTTGTTGTTGTTTATTTGACGTTGTTGTTACTATTTATTTGACGTTGTTGTTGTTGTTGTTGTTTATTTGACGTTGTTGTTGTTGTTGTTTATTTGACGTTGTTGTTGTTATTTATTTGACGTTGTTGTTGTTGTTGTTTATTTGACATTGTTGTTGTTGTTGTTGTTGTTTATTTGGCGTTGTTGTTGTTGTTGTTTATTTGACGTTGTTGTTGTTGACGTTGTTGTTGTTGTTTATTTGACGTTGTTGTTGTTGTTTATTTGACGTAGTTGTTGTTGTTGACGTTGTTGTTGTTGTTATTGTTTGTTTATTTAACGATTTTGTTGTTGTTGTTGTTGTTTACTTGACGTTGTTGTTGTTGTTGTTTATTTGACGTTGTTGTTGTTGTTGTTGTTGACGTTGTTGTTGTTGTTTTTGTTGTTTATTTGACGTTGTTGTAGTTGTTTATTTGACGTTGTTGTTGTTCTTGTTGTTGTTGCTGTTTATTTGATGATATTATTGTTGTTGTTGTTATTTATTTGACGTTGTTGTTGTTGTTGTTTATTTGACGTTGTTGTTGTTGTTATTTATTTGACATTGTTGTTGTTGTTGTTCATTTGACGTTGTTGTTGTTGTTTATTTGACGTTGTTGTTGTTGTTGTTTATTTGACGTTGTTTTTGTCATTTTTGTTGTTGTTTATTTAACGTTGTTATTGTTGTTGTTTATTTGACATTGTTGTTGTTGTTTATTTGACGTTGTTGTTGTTGTTGACGTTGTTGTTGTTGTTTATTTGACGTTGTTGTTATTGTTGTTGTTGTTTATTTGACATTGTTGTTGTTGTTGTTGACGTTGTTGTTGTTGTTGTTATTTATTTGACGTTTTTGTTGTTGTTGTTATTGTTGTTGTTGTTGTTGTTGTTTATTTGACGTTGTTGTTGTTGTTATTTATTTGACGTTGTTGTTGTTGCTGTTGTTTATTTGACATTGTTGTTGTTGTTATTGTTTATTTGACGTTGTTGTTATTGTATATTTGACGTTGTTGTTGTTTTTGTTGTTGTTCACGTTGTTGTTGTTGTTGTTTATTTGACGTTGTTGTTGTTGTTGTTGTTGTTTATTTGATGTTGTTGTTGTTGCTGTTTATTTGACGGTGTTGTTGTTGTTGTTTATTTGACGTTGTTGTTGTTGTTTATTTGACGTTGTTGTTGTTGTTATTTATTTTGCATTGTTGTTGTTGTTGACGTTGTTGTTGTTGTTGTTGTTTATTTGACGTTGTTGTTGTTGTTGTTGTTGTTCACGTTGTTGTTGTTGTTGTTGTTGTTTATTTGACGTTGTTGTTGTTGTTTATTTGACGTTGTTGTTGTTGTTGTTTATTTGATGTTGTTGTTGTTGTTGACGTTGTTGTTGTTTATTTGACGTTGTTGTTGTTGTTGACATAGTTGTTGTTGTTGTTTATTTCACGTTGTTGATGTAGTTGACGTTATTGTTTATTTGACGTTGTTGTTGTTTATTTGACATTGTTGTTGTTGTTGACGTTGTTGTTGTTGTTGTTTATTTGACATTGTTGTTGTTGTTGACGTTGTTGTTGTTGTTTATTTGACGTTGTTGTTGTTGTTTATTTGACGTTGTTGTTGTTGTTATTGTTGTTGTTGTTGTTGTTTATTTGACGTTGTTATTGTTATTTATTTGACGTTGTTGTTGTTGTTGTTGTTTATTTGACGTTGTTGTTGTTGTTGTTGTTTATTTGACGTTGTTGTTGTTGTTGTTTATTTGACGTTGTTGTTGTTATTTATTTGACGTTGTTGTTGTTGTTTATTGGACATTATTGTTGTTGTTGTTGTTTATTGGACGTTGTTGTTGTTGTTTATTTGACGTTGTTGTTGTTGACGTTGTTGTTGTTGTTGTTTATTTGTTGTTGTTGTTGTTTATTTGACGTAGTTGTTGTTGTTGACGTTGTTGTTGTTGTTATTGTTTGTTTATTTAACGATTTTGTTGTTGTTGTTGTTGTTGTTGTTTACTTGACGTTGTTGTTGTTGTTTATTTGACGTTGTTGTTGTTGTTGTTGACGTTGCTGTTATTGTTTTTGTTGTTTATTTGATGTTGTTGTAGTTGTTTATTTGACGTTGTTGTTGTTCTTGTTGTTGTTGCTGTTTATTTGACAATATTATTGTTGTTGTTGTTTATTTGACGTTGTTGTTGTTGTTGTTGTTTATTTGACGTTGTTGTTGTTGTTGTTATTTATTTGACATTGTTGTTGTTGTTGTTCATTTGACGTTGTTGTTGTTTTTTATTTGACGTTGTTGTTGTTGTTGTTGTTTATTTGACGTTGTTTTTGTCATTGTTTTTGTTGTTTATTTGATGTTGTTATTGTTGTTGTTTATTTGACGTTGTTATTATTGTTGTTTATTTGACGTTGTTATTGTTGTTGTTTATTTGACGTTATTATTGTTGTTGTTGTTCTTGTTTATTTGACGTTGTTGTTACTATTTATTTGACGTTGTTGTTGTTGTTGTTGTTGTTTATTTGACGTTGTTGTTGTTGTTGTTTATTTGACGTTGTTGTTGTTATTTATTTGACGTTGTTGTTGTTGTTGTTTATTTGACATTGTTGTTGTTGTTGTTGTTGTTTATTTGGCGTTGTTGTTGTTGTTGTTTATTTGACGTTGTTGTTGTTGACGTTGTTGTTGTTGTTTATTTGACGTTGTTGTTGTTGTTTATTTGACGTAGTTGTTGTTGTTGACGTTGTTGTTGTTGTTATTGTTTGTTTATTTAACGATTTTGTTGTTGTTGTTGTTGTTTACTTGACGTTGTTGTTGTTGTTGTTTATTTGACGTTGTTGTTGTTGTTGTTGTTGACGTTGTTGTTGTTGTTTTTGTTGTTTATTTGACGTTGTTGTAGTTGTTTATTTGACGTTGTTGTTGTTCTTGTTGTTGTTGCTGTTTATTTGATGATATTATTGTTGTTGTTGTTATTTATTTGACGTTGTTGTTGTTGTTGTTTATTTGACGTTGTTGTTGTTGTTATTTATTTGACATTGTTGTTGTTGTTGTTCATTTGACGTTGTTGTTGTTGTTTATTTGACGTTGTTGTTGTTGTTGTTTATTTGACGTTGTTTTTGTCATTTTTGTTGTTGTTTATTTAACGTTGTTATTGTTGTTGTTTATTTGACATTGTTGTTGTTTATTTGACGTTGTTGTTGTTGTTGACGTTGTTGTTGTTGTTTATTTGACGTTGTTGTTATTGTTGTTGTTGTTTATTTGACATTGTTGTTGTTGTTGTTGACGTTGTTGTTGTTGTTGTTATTTATTTGACGTTTTTGTTGTTGTTGTTATTGTTGTTGTTGTTGTTGTTTATTTGACGTTGTTGTTGTTGTTATTTATTTGACGTTGTTGTTGTTGCTGTTGTTTATTTGACATTGTTGTTGTTGTTATTGTTTATTTGACGTTGTTGTTATTGTATATTTGACGTTGTTGTTGTTTTTGTTGTTGTTCACGTTGTTGTTGTTGTTGTTTATTTGACGTTGTTGTTGTTGTTGTTGTTGTTTATTTGATGTTGTTGTTGTTGCTGTTTATTTGACGGTGTTGTTGTTGTTGTTTATTTGACGTTGTTGTTGTTGTTTATTTGACGTTGTTGTTGTTGTTATTTATTTTGCATTGTTGTTGTTGTTGACGTTGTTGTTGTTGTTGTTGTTTATTTGACGTTGTTGTTGTTGTTGTTGTTGTTCACGTTGTTGTTGTTGTTGTTGTTGTTTATTTGACGTTGTTGTTGTTGTTTATTTGACGTTGGTGTTGTTGTTGTTTATTTGATGTTGTTGTTGTTGTTGACGTTGTTGTTGTTTATTTGACGTTGTTGTTGTTGTTGACATAGTTGTTGTTGTTGTTTATTTCACGTTGTTGATGTAGTTGACGTTATTGTTTATTTGACGTTGTTGTTGTTTATTTGACATTGTTGTTGTTGTTGACGTTGTTGTTGTTGTTGTTTATTTGACATTGTTGTTGTTGTTGACGTTGTTGGTGTTGTTGTTTATTTGCCTCTGTTTTATTTGTTGTTGTTTATTTGACGTTGTTGTTGTTGTTTATTTGACGTGTTTGTTATTGACATTGTTGTTGTTGTTGTTTATATGACGTTGTTGTTGTTGTTGTTGTTTATTTGACATAGTTGTTGTTGTTGACGTTGTTGTTGTTGTTGTTTATTTGACGTTTTTGTTGTTGTTATTGTTGTTGTTTATTGGACGTTGTTGTTGTTGTTGTTGTTTATTTGATGTTGTTGTTGTTGTTTATTTGACGTTGGTGTTGTTGTTATTTATTTGACGTTGTTGTTGTTGTTATTTATTTGACGTTGTTGTTGTCGTTGTTATTGTTTATTTGACGTTGTTGCTGTTGTTGTTGTTGTTTATTTGACGTTGTTATTGTTGTTTATTTGACGTTGTTTTTGTTATTTGACGTTGTTGTTGTTGTGGTATTTGTTGTTGTTGTTGTTGCTTATTTGACGTTGTTGTTATTGTTGTTGTTTATTTGACGTTGTTGTTGTTGTTGTTTATGTGACGTTGTTGTTGTTGTTGTTTATTTGACGTTGTTGTTGTTGTTGTTTATTTGACGTTGTTGTTGTTGTTGACGTTGTTGTTGTTGTTGTTTATTTGACGTTGTTATTGTTGTTGTTGTTGTTTATTTGACGTTGTTGTTGTCGTTGTTGTTGTTTATTTGACGTTGTTATTGTTGTTGTTTATTTGATGTTGTTGTTGTTGTTGTTATTTATTTGACGTTGTTGTTGTTGTTTATTTGACGTTGTTGTTGTTGTTTATTTGACGTTGTTGTTGTTGTTTATTTGACATTGTTGTTGTTGTTGTTGACGTTGTTGTTGTTGTTTATTTGACATTGTTGTTGTTGTTGTTGTTGGTGTTGTTGTTTATTTGACGTTGTTGTTGCTGTTGTTGTTGTTTATTTGACGTTGTTTTAGTTATTGTTGGTGTTGTTGTTGTTGTTGTTTATTTGATGTTTTTGTTGTTGTTGATGTTGTTGTTGTTGTTTATTTGACGTTGTTGTTGTTGTGGTTGTTATTGTTGTTGTTATTTGACGTTGTTGTTGTTGTTGTTTATTTGATGTTGTTGTTGTTATTTATTTGACATTGTTGTTGTTGTTGACGTTGTTGTTGTTGTTTATTTGACATTGTTGTTGTTGTTGTTGTTTATTTGACGTTGTTGTTGTTGTTTATTTGACGTAGTTGTTGTTGTTGACATTGTTGTTGTTGTTGTTGTTGTTGTTGTTGTTTATTTGACATTTTTGTTGTTGTTGACGTTGTTGTTGTTGTTATTGTTTGTTTATTTAACGATTTTGTTGTTGTTGTTGTTGTTGTTTACTTGACGTTGTTGTTGTTGTTTATTTGACGTCGTTGTTGTTGTTGTTGACGTTGTTGTTGTTGTTTATTTGACGTCGTTGTTGTTGTTGTTGACGTTGTTGTTATTGTTTTTGTTGTTTATTTGATGTTGTTGTAGTTGTTTATTTGACGTTGTTGTTGTTCTTGTTGTTGTTGCTGTTTATTTGCGATATTATTGTTGTTGTTGTTTATTTGACGTTGTTGTTGTTGTTGTTGTTTATTTGACGTTGTTGTTGTTGTTATTTATTTGACATTGTTGTTGTTGTTGTTGTTCATTTGACGTTGTTGTTGTTGTTTATTTGACGTTGTTGTTGTTGTTGTTTATTTGACGTTGTTTTTGTCATTGTTTTTGTTGTTTATTTGATGTTGTTATTGTTGTTGTTTATTTGAAGTTGTTGCTGTTGTTTATTTGACGTTGTTGTTGTCATTGTTGTTGTTTATTTGACGTTGTTGTTGTTGTTGTTGTTGTTGTTTATTTGACGTTGTTGTTGTTGTTGTTGTTATATATTTGACGTTGTTGTTGTTGTTGTTATTGTTTATTTGATGTTGTTGTTGTTGTTTATTTGACGTTGTTGTTGTTGTTGACGTTGTTGTTGTTGTTGTTGACGTTGTTGTTGTTGTTGTTTATTTGACGTTGTTGTTGTTGTTGTTGTTTATTTGACGTTGTTGTTGTTGTTGTTGTTGTTTATTTGACGGTGTTGTTGTGGTTGTTTATTTGACGTTGTTGTTGTTATTGACGTTGTTGTTGTTGTTGTTGTTGTTTATTTGACGTTTTTGTTGTTGTTGATGTTGTTGTTGTTTTTGTAGTTGTTTATTTGACGTTGTTATTATTTTTTTGACGTTGTTGTTGTTGTTTATTTGACGTTGTTGTTGTTGTTGTTATTGTTGTTGTTGTTGTTTATTTGACGTTGTTGTTGTTATTTATTTGACGTTGTTGTTGTTGTTGTTTATTTGACATTGTTGTTGTTGTTTATTTGACGTTGTTGTTGTTGTTTATTTGACGTTGTTGTTGTTGACATTGTTGTTGTTGTTTATTTGACGTAGTTATTGTTGTTCACGTTGTTGTTGTTGTTTATTAGACGTTTTTTTTGTTGTTGATGTTGTTGTTGTTGTTTATTTGACGTTGTTGTTGTTGTTGTTTATTTGACGTTGTTATTGTTGTTGTTTATTTGACGTTGTTGTTGTTATTGTTGTTGTTGTTTATTTGACGTTCTTGTTGTTGTTGTTTATTTGATGTTGTTGTTGTTGTTGTTTATTTGACATTGTTGTTGTTGTTGACGTTGTTGTTGTTGTTTATTTGACGTTGTTGTTGTTGTTTATTTGACATTGTTGTTGTTGTTGACGTTGTTGTTTATTTGACATTGTTGTTGTTGTTGTTGCTTACTTGACGTTATTGTTATTGTTGTTGTTTATTTGACGTTGTTTTAGTTGTTGTTTATTTGACGTTGTTGTTGTTGTTTATTTGACATTGTTGTTGTTGTTGACATTGTTGTTGTTGTTGTTTATTTGACATTGTTGTTGTTGTTGCTGTTGACGTTGTTGGTGTTGTTGTTTATTTGACGTTGTTATTGTTGTTGTTGTTTATTTGACGTTGTTTTAGTTGTTGTTGTTTATTTGACATTTTTGTTGTTGTTTATTCGACGTTGTTGTTGTTGACATTGTTGTTGTTGTTGTTTATTTGACGTTGTTGTTGTTGTTTATTTTACTTAGTTGTTGTTGACATTTTTGTTGTTGTTGTTGTTGTTTATTTGACATTTTTGTTGTTGTTGATGTTGTTGTTGTTGTTATTTATTTGACGTTGTTGTTATTGTTTATTTGACGTTGTTGTTGTTGTTTATTTGACGTTGTTGTTGTTGTTATTGTTGTTGTTTATTTGACGTTGTTGTTGTTGTTGTTGTTTATTTGATGTTGTTGTTGTTGTTGTTTATTTGACGTTGGTGTTGTTGTTGTTGTTGTTTATTTGACGTTGTTATTGTTGTTGTTGTTGTTTATTTGACGTTGTTATTGTTGTTATTTATTTGACGTCGTTGTTGTTGTTATTGTTTATTTGACGTTGTTGTTGTTGTTGTTTATTTGACGTTTACATATTGTTGTTTATTTGACGTTGTTTTTGTTATTTGACGTTGTTGTTGTTGTTGTATTTGTTGTTGTTGTTGTTGCTTATTTGACGTTGTTGTTATTAGTGTTGTTTATTTGACGTTGTTGTTACTGTTGTTTATTTGACGTTGTTGTTGTTGTTGTTTATTTGACGTTGTTGTTGTTGTTGTTTTTTTGACGTTATTGTTGTTATTGTTGTTGTTTATTTGACGTTGTTGTTGTTGTTTATTTGACGTTTATGTTGTTGTTGTTGTTTATTTGACGTTGTTGTTGTTGTTATATATTTGACGTTGTTGTTGTTGTTAATGTTTATTTGACGTTATTGTTGTTGTTTATTTGACGTTGTTGTTGTTGTTGTTGACATTGTAGTTGTTGTTGTTGACGTTGTTGTTGTTGTTGTTGACGTTGTTGTTGTTGTTGTTGTTGTTGTTGTTGTTTATTTGACGTTGTTGTTGTTGTTGTTGTTTATTTGACGTTGTTGTTGTTTATTTGACGTTGTTGTTGTTGTTGTTTATTTGACGGTGATGTTGTGGTTGTTTATTTGACGTTGTTGTTGTTGTTGTTGATGTTGTTGTTATTGTTGTTGTTGTTGTTTATTTGACGTTTTGTTGTTGTTGATGTTGTTTTTGTTGATGTTGTTGTTGTTTTTGTAGTTGTTTATTTGACGTTGTTGTTGTTGTTATTGTTGTTGTTGTTGTTGTTTATTTGACGTTGTTGTTGTTATTTATTTGACGTTGTTGTTGTTGTTGTTTATTTGACGTTGTTGTTGTTGTTGTTGTTTATTTGACGTTGTTGTTGTTGTTGTTGTTTATTTGACGTTGTTGTTGTTATTTATTTGACGTTGTTGTTGTTGTTTATTGGACATTGTTGTTGTTGTTGTTGTTGTTTATTGGACGTTGTTGTTGTTGTTTATTTGACGTTGTTGTTGTTGACGTTGTTGTTGTTGTTGTTGTTTATTTGACGTTGTTGTTGTTGTTTATTGACGTAGTTGTTGTTGTTGACGTTGTTGTTGTTGTTTATTGACGTAGTTGTTGTTGTTGACGTTGTTGTTGTTGTTATTGTTTGTTTATTTAACGATTTTGTTGTTGTTGTTGTTGTTTACTTGACGTTGTTGTTGTTGTTTATTTGAAGTTGTTGTTGTTGTTGTTGTTGACGTTGCTGTTATTGTTTTTGTTGTTTATTTGATGTTGTTGTAGTTGTTTATTTGACGTTGTTGTTGTTCTTGTTGTTGTTGCTGTTTATTTGACGATATTATTGTTGTTGTTGTTTATTTGACGTTGTTGTTGTTGTTGTTGTTTATTTGACGTTGTTGTTGTTGTTGTTATTTATTTGACATTGTTGTTGTTGTTGTTCATTTGACGTTGTTGTTGTTTTTTATTTGACGTTGTTGTTGTTGTTGTTGTTTATTTGACGTTGTTTTTGTCATTGTTTTTGTTGTTTATTTGATGTTGTTATTGTTGTTGTTTATTTGACGTTGTTATTGTTGTTGTTTATTTGACGTTGTTATTGTTGTTGTTTATTTGACGTTGTTATTGTTGTTGTTGTTGTTGTTTATTTGACGTTGTTGTTACTATTTATTTGACGTTGTTGTTGTTGTTGTTGTTGTTTATTTGACGTTGTTATTGTTGTTGTTTATTTGACGTTGTTGTTGTTATTTATTTGACGTTGTTGTTGTTGTTGTTTATTTGACATTGTTGTTGTTGTTGTTGTTGTTTATTTGACGTTGTTGTTGTTGTTGTTGTTTATTTGACGTTGTTGTTGTTGACGTTGTTGTTGTTGTTTATTTGACGTTGTTGTTGTTGTTTATTTGACGTAGTTGTTGTTGTTGACGTTGTTGTTGTTGTTATTGTTTGTTTATTTAACGATTTTGTTGTTGTTGTTGTTGTTGTTTACTTGACGTTGTTGTTGTTGTTGTTTATTTGACGTTGTTGTTGTTGTTGTTGACGTTGTTGTTGTTGTTTTTGTTGTTTATTTGACGTTGTTGTAGTTGTTTATTTGACGTTGTTGTTGTTCTTGTTGTTGTTGCTATTTATTTGACGATATTATTGTTGTTGTTGTTATTTATTTGACGTTGTTGTTGTTGTTGTTTATTTGACGTTGTTGTTGTTGTTATTTATTTGACATTGTTGTTGTTGTTGTTCATTTGACGTTGTTGTTGTTGTTTATTTGACGTTGTTGTTGTTGTTGTTTATTTGACGTTGTTTTTGTCATTTTTTTGTTGTTTATTTAACGTTGTTATTGTTGTTGTTTATTTGACATTGTTGTTGTTGTTTATTTGACGTTGTTGTTGTTGTTTATTTGACGTTGTTGTTATTGTTGTTGTTGTTTATTTGACATTGTTGTTGTTGTTGTTGACGTTGTTGTTGTTGTTGTTATTTATTTGACGTTTTTGTTGTTGTTGTTATTGTTGTTGTTGTTTATTTGACGTTGTTGTTGTTGTTATTTATTTGACGTTGTTGTTGTTGTTCTTGTTTATTTGACATTGTTGTTGTTGTTATTGTTTATTTGACGTTGTTGTTATTGTATATTTGACGTTGTTGTTGTTGTTGTTCACGTTGTTGTTGTTGTTGTTTATTTGACGTTGTTGTTGTTGTTGTTTATTTGATGTTGTTGTTGTTGCTGTTTATTTGACGGTGTTGTTGTTGTTGTTTATTTGACGTTGTTGTTGTTGTTGTTTATTTGACGTTGTTGTTGTTGTTATTTATTTGGCATTGTTGTTGTTGTTGACGTTGTTGTTGTTGTTGTTGTTTATTTGACGTTGTTGTTGTTGTTGTTGTTCACGTTGTTGTTGTTGTTGTTGTTTATTTGACGTTGTTGTTGTTGTTGTTTATTTGACGTTGTTGTTGTTGTTGTATATTTGACGTTGTTGTTGTTGTTTATTTGACGGTGTTGTTGTTGTTGTTGTTGTTTATTTGACGTTGTTGTTGTTGTTTATTTGATATTGTTGTTGTTGTTGACGTTGTTGTTGTTTATTTGACGTTGTTGTTGTTGTTGACATAGTTGTTGTTGTTGTTGTTTATTTCACGTTGTTGATGTAGTTGACTTTATTGTTTATTTGACGTTGTTGTTGTTTATTTGACATTGTTGTTGTTGTTGACGTTGTTGTTGTTGTTGTTTATTTGACATTGTTGTTGTTGTTGACGTTGTTGGTGTTGTTGTTTATTTGCCTCTGTTTTAGTTGTTGTTGTTTATTTGACGTTGTTGTTGTTGTTTATTTGACGTTTTTGTTATTGACATTGTTGTTGTTGTTGTTGTTTATATGACGTTGTTGTTGTTGTTGTTTATTTGACATAGTTGTCGTTGTTGACGTTGTTGTTGTTGTTGTTGTTGTTTATTTGACGTTTTTGTTGTTGTTATTGTTGTTGTTTATTGGACGTTGTTGTTGTTGTTGTTTATTTGATGTTGTTGTTGTTGTTTATTTGACGTTGGTGTTGTTGTTGTTTATTTGACGTTGTTGTTGTTGTTATTTATTTGACGTTGTTGTTGTTGTTGTTATTGTTTATTTGACGTTGTTGCTGTTGTTGTTGTTGTTTATTTGACGTTGTTATTGTTGTTTATTTGACGTTGTTTTTGTTATTTGACGTTGTTGTTGTTGTTGTTGTTGTTGTTTATTTGACGTTGTTGTTGTTGTTGTTTATTTGACGTTGTTGTTGTTGTTGACGTTGTTGTTGTTGTTGTTGTTTATTTGACGTTGTTATTGTTGTTGCTGTTGTTTATTTGACGTTGTTGTTGTTGTTGTTGTTGTTGTTTATTTGACGTTGTTGTTGTTGTTGTTGTTGTTTATTTGATGTTGTTGTTGTTGTTATTTATTTGACGTTGTTGTTGTTTATTTGACGTTGTTGTTGTTGTTTATTTGACGTTGTTGTTGTTGTTTATTTGACATTGTTGTTGTTGTTGTTGTTGACGTTGTTGTTGTTGTTTATTTGACATTGTTGTTGTTGTTGTTGTTGGTGTTTTTGTTTATTTGACGTTGTTGTTGCTGTTGTTGTTGTTTATTTGACGTTGTTTTAGTTATTGTTGACGTTGTTGTTGTTGTTTATTTGATGTTTTTGTTGTTGTTGATGTTGTTGTTGTTGTTTATTTGACGTTGTTGTTGTTGTTATTGTTGTTGTTATTTGACGTTGTTGTTGTTGTTGTTGTTTATTTGATGTTGTTGTTGTTATTTATTTGACATTGTTGTTGTTGTTGACGTTGTTGTTGTTGTTTATTTGACATTGTTGTTGTTGTTGTTGTTTATTTGACGTTGTTGTTGTTGTTTATTTGACGTAGTTGTTGTTGTTGACATTGTTGTTGTTGTTGTTGTTGTTGTTTATTTGACGTTTTTGTTGTTGTTGACGTTGTTGTTGTTGTTATTGTTTGTTTATTTAACGATTTTGTTGTTGTTGTTGTTGTTGTTTACTTGACGTTGTTGTTGTTGTTTATTTGACGTTGTTGTTGTTGTTGACGTTGTTGTTATTGTTTTTGTTGTTTATTTGATGTTGTTGTAGTTGTTTATTTGACGTTGTTGTTGTTCTTGTTGTTGTTGCTGTTTATTTGCGATATTATTGTTGTTGTTGTTTATTTGACGTTGTTGTTGTTGTTGTTGTTTATTTGACGTTGTTGTTGTTATTTATTTGACATTGTTGTTGTTGTTGTTCATTTGACGTTGTTGTTGTTGTTTATTTGACGTTGTTGTTGTTGTTGTTTATTTGACGTTGTTTTTGTCATTGTTTTTGTTGTTTATTTGATGTTGTTATTGTTGTTGTTTATTTGACGTTGTTATTGTTGTTGTTTATTTGACGTTGTTATTGTTGTTGTTTATTTGACGTTGTTATTGTTGTTGTTGTTGTTGTTTATTTGACGTTATTGTTACTATTTATTTGACGTTGTTGTTGTTGTTTATTTGACGTTGTTGTTGTTATTTATTTGACGTTGTTGTTGTTGTTGTTTATTTGACATTGTTGTTGTTGTTGTTGTTTATTTGACGTTGTTGTTGTTGTTGTTTATTTGGCGTTGTTGTTGTTGACGTTGTTGTTGTTGTTTATTTGACGTTGTTGTTGTTGTTTATTTGACGTAGTTGTTGTTGTTGACGTTGTTGTTGTTGTTGTTATTGTTTGTTTATTTAACGATTTTGTTGTTGTTGTTGTTGTTGTTGTTGTTCACGTTGTTGTTGTTGTTGTTGTTGTTTATTTGACGTTGTTGTTGTTGTTTATTTGACGTTGTTGTTGTTGTTGTTTATTTGATGTTGTTGTTGTTGTTGACGTTGTTGTTGTTTATTTGACGTTGTTGTTGTTGTTGACATAGTTGTTGTTGTTGTTTATTTCACGTTGTTGATGTAGTTGACGTTATTGTTTATTTGACGTTGTTGTTGTTTATTTGACATTGTTGTTGTTGTTGACGTTGTTGTTGTTGTTGTTTATTTGACATTGTTGTTGTTGTTGACGTTGTTGTTGTTGTTTATTTGACGTTGTTGTTGTTGTTTATTTGACGTTGTTGTTGTTGTTATTGTTGTTGTTGTTGTTGTTTATTTGACGTTGTTATTGTTATTTATTTGACGTTGTTGTTGTTGTTGTTGTTTATTTGACGTTGTTGTTGTTGTTGTTGTTTATTTGACGTTGTTGTTGTTGTTGTTTATTTGACGTTGTTGTTGTTATTTATTTGACGTTGTTGTTGTTGTTTATTGGACATTATTGTTGTTGTTGTTGTTTATTGGACGTTGTTGTTGTTGTTTATTTGACGTTGTTGTTGTTGACGTTGTTGTTGTTGTTGTTTATTTGTTGTTGTTGTTGTTTATTTGACGTAGTTGTTGTTGTTGACGTTGTTGTTGTTGTTATTGTTTGTTTATTTAACGATTTTGTTGTTGTTGTTGTTGTTGTTGTTTACTTGACGTTGTTGTTGTTGTTTATTTGACGTTGTTGTTGTTGTTGTTGACGTTGCTGTTATTGTTTTTGTTGTTTATTTGATGTTGTTGTAGTTGTTTATTTGACGTTGTTGTTGTTCTTGTTGTTGTTGCTGTTTATTTGACAATATTATTGTTGTTGTTGTTTATTTGACGTTGTTGTTGTTGTTGTTGTTTATTTGACGTTGTTGTTGTTGTTGTTATTTATTTGACATTGTTGTTGTTGTTGTTCATTTGACGTTGTTGTTGTTTTTTATTTGACGTTGTTGTTGTTGTTGTTGTTTATTTGACGTTGTTTTTGTCATTGTTTTTGTTGTTTATTTGATGTTGTTATTGTTGTTGTTTATTTGACGTTGTTATTATTGTTGTTTATTTGACGTTGTTATTGTTGTTGTTTATTTGACGTTATTATTGTTGTTGTTGTTCTTGTTTATTTGACGTTGTTGTTACTATTTATTTGACGTTGTTGTTGTTGTTGTTGTTGTTTATTTGACGTTGTTGTTGTTGTTGTTTATTTGACGTTGTTGTTGTTATTTATTTGACGTTGTTGTTGTTGTTGTTTATTTGACATTGTTGTTGTTGTTGTTGTTGTTTATTTGGCGTTGTTGTTGTTGTTGTTTATTTGACGTTGTTGTTGTTGACGTTGTTGTTGTTGTTTATTTGACGTTGTTGTTGTTGTTTATTTGACGTAGTTGTTGTTGTTGACGTTGTTGTTGTTGTTATTGTTTGTTTATTTAACGATTTTGTTGTTGTTGTTGTTGTTTACTTGACGTTGTTGTTGTTGTTGTTTATTTGACGTTGTTGTTGTTGTTGTTGTTGACGTTGTTGTTGTTGTTTTTGTTGTTTATTTGACGTTGTTGTAGTTGTTTATTTGACGTTGTTGTTGTTCTTGTTGTTGTTGCTGTTTATTTGATGATATTATTGTTGTTGTTGTTATTTATTTGACGTTGTTGTTGTTGTTGTTTATTTGACGTTGTTGTTGTTGTTATTTATTTGACATTGTTGTTGTTGTTGTTCATTTGACGTTGTTGTTGTTGTTTATTTGACGTTGTTGTTGTTGTTGTTTATTTGACGTTGTTTTTGTCATTTTTGTTGTTGTTTATTTAACGTTGTTATTGTTGTTGTTTATTTGACATTGTTGTTGTTTATTTGACGTTGTTGTTGTTGTTGACGTTGTTGTTGTTGTTTATTTGACGTTGTTGTTATTGTTGTTGTTGTTTATTTGACATTGTTGTTGTTGTTGTTGACGTTGTTGTTGTTGTTGTTATTTATTTGACGTTTTTGTTGTTGTTGTTATTGTTGTTGTTGTTGTTGTTTATTTGACGTTGTTGTTGTTGTTATTTATTTGACGTTGTTGTTGTTGCTGTTGTTTATTTGACATTGTTGTTGTTGTTATTGTTTATTTGACGTTGTTGTTATTGTATATTTGACGTTGTTGTTGTTTTTGTTGTTGTTCACGTTGTTGTTGTTGTTGTTTATTTGACGTTGTTGTTGTTGTTGTTGTTGTTTATTTGATGTTGTTGTTGTTGCTGTTTATTTGACGGTGTTGTTGTTGTTGTTTATTTGACGTTGTTGTTGTTGTTTATTTGACGTTGTTGTTGTTGTTATTTATTTTGCATTGTTGTTGTTGTTGACGTTGTTGTTGTTGTTGTTGTTTATTTGACGTTGTTGTTGTTGTTGTTGTTGTTCACGTTGTTGTTGTTGTTGTTGTTGTTTATTTGACGTTGTTGTTGTTGTTTATTTGACGTTGGTGTTGTTGTTGTTTATTTGATGTTGTTGTTGTTGTTGACGTTGTTGTTGTTTATTTGACGTTGTTGTTGTTGTTGACATAGTTGTTGTTGTTGTTTATTTCACGTTGTTGATGTAGTTGACGTTATTGTTTATTTGACGTTGTTGTTGTTTATTTGACATTGTTGTTGTTGTTGACGTTGTTGTTGTTGTTGTTTATTTGACATTGTTGTTGTTGTTGACGTTGTTGGTGTTGTTGTTTATTTGCCTCTGTTTTATTTGTTGTTGTTTATTTGACGTTGTTGTTGTTGTTTATTTGACGTGTTTGTTATTGACATTGTTGTTGTTGTTGTTTATATGACGTTGTTGTTGTTGTTGTTGTTTATTTGACATAGTTGTTGTTGTTGACGTTGTTGTTGTTGTTGTTTATTTGACGTTTTTGTTGTTGTTATTGTTGTTGTTTATTGGACGTTGTTGTTGTTGTTGTTGTTTATTTGATGTTGTTGTTGTTGTTTATTTGACGTTGGTGTTGTTGTTATTTATTTGACGTTGTTGTTGTTGTTATTTATTTGACGTTGTTGTTGTCGTTGTTATTGTTTATTTGACGTTGTTGCTGTTGTTGTTGTTGTTTATTTGACGTTGTTATTGTTGTTTATTTGACGTTGTTTTTGTTATTTGACGTTGTTGTTGTTGTGGTATTTGTTGTTGTTGTTGTTGCTTATTTGACGTTGTTGTTATTGTTGTTGTTTATTTGACGTTGTTGTTGTTGTTGTTTATTTGACGTTGTTGTTGTTGTTGTTTATTTGACGTTGTTGTTGTTGTTGTTTATTTGACGTTGTTGTTGTTGTTGACGTTGTTGTTGTTGTTGTTGTTTATTTGACGTTGTTATTGTTGTTGTTGTTGTTTATTTGACGTTGTTGTTGTCGTTGTTGTTGTTTATTTGACGTTGTTATTGTTGTTGTTTATTTGATGTTGTTGTTGTTGTTGTTATTTATTTGACGTTGTTGTTGTTGTTTATTTGACGTTGTTGTTGTTGTTTATTTGACGTTGTTGTTGTTGTTTATTTGACATTGTTGTTGTTGTTGTTGACGTTGTTGTTGTTGTTTATTTGACATTGTTGTTGTTGTTGTTGTTGGTGTTGTTGTTTATTTGACGTTGTTGTTGCTGTTGTTGTTGTTTATTTGACGTTGTTTTAGTTATTGTTGGTGTTGTTGTTGTTGTTGTTTATTTGATGTTTTTGTTGTTGTTGATGTTGTTGTTGTTGTTTATTTGACGTTGTTGTTGTTGTGGTTGTTATTGTTGTTGTTATTTGACGTTGTTGTTGTTGTTGTTTATTTGATGTTGTTGTTGTTATTTATTTGACATTGTTGTTGTTGTTGACGTTGTTGTTGTGGTTTATTTGACATTGTTGTTGTTGTTGTTGTTTATTTGACGTTGTTGTTGTTGTTTATTTGACGTAGTTGTTGTTGTTGACATTGTTGTTGTTGTTGTTGTTGTTGTTGTTGTTTATTTGACATTTTTGTTGTTGTTGACGTTGTTGTTGTTGTTATTGTTTGTTTATTTAACGATTTTGTTGTTGTTGTTGTTGTTGTTTACTTGACGTTGTTGTTGTTGTTTATTTGACGTCGTTGTTGTTGTTGTTGACGTTGTTGTTGTTGTTTATTTGACGTCGTTGTTGTTGTTGTTGACGTTGTTGTTATTGTTTTTGTTGTTTATTTGATGTTGTTGTAGTTGTTTATTTGACGTTGTTGTTGTTCTTGTTGTTGTTGCTGTTTATTTGCGATATTATTGTTGTTGTTGTTTATTTGACGTTGTTGTTGTTGTTGTTGTTTATTTGACGTTGTTGTTGTTGTTATTTATTTGACATTGTTGTTGTTGTTGTTGTTCATTTGACGTTGTTGTTGTTGTTTATTTGACGTTGTTGTTGTTGTTGTTTATTTGACGTTGTTTTTGTCATTGTTTTTGTTGTTTATTTGATGTTGTTATTGTTGTTGTTTATTTGAAGTTGTTGCTGTTGTTTATTTGACGTTGTTGTTGTCATTGTTGTTGTTTATTTGACGTTGTTGTTGTTGTTGTTGTTGTTGTTTATTTGACGTTGTTGTTGTTGTTGTTGTTATATATTTGACGTTGTTGTTGTTGTTGTTATTGTTTATTTGATGTTGTTGTTGTTGTTTATTTGACGTTGTTGTTGTTGTTGACGTTGTTGTTGTTGTTGTTGACGTTGTTGTTGTTGTTGTTTATTTGACGTTGTTGTTGTTGTTGTTGTTTATTTGACGTTGTTGTTGTTGTTGTTGTTGTTTATTTGACGGTGTTGTTGTGGTTGTTTATTTGACGTTGTTGTTGTTATTGACGTTGTTGTTGTTGTTGTTGTTGTTTATTTGACGTTTTTGTTGTTGTTGATGTTGTTGTTGTTTTTGTAGTTGTTTATTTGACGTTGTTATTATTTTTTTGACGTTGTTGTTGTTGTTTATTTGACGTTGTTGTTGTTGTTGTTATTGTTGTTGTTGTTGTTTATTTGACGTTGTTGTTGTTATTTATTTGACGTTGTTGTTGTTGTTGTTTATTTGACATTGTTGTTGTTGTTTATTTGACGTTGTTGTTGTTGTTTATTTGACGTTGTT
The DNA here is from genome assembly GCA_948472305.1 of Vicia faba. Taxonomy (NCBI): domain Eukaryota; kingdom Viridiplantae; phylum Streptophyta; class Magnoliopsida; order Fabales; family Fabaceae; genus Vicia; species Vicia faba. Next base: position 405,653,621 of record OX451739.1, on the reverse strand, counting down.
GTTGTTGACATTGTTGTTGTTGTTTATTTGACGTAGTTATTGTTGTTCACGTTGTTGTTGTTGTTTATTAGACGTTTTTTTTGTTGTTGATGTTGTTGTTGTTGTTTATTTGACGTTGTTGTTGTTGTTGTTTATTTGACGTTGTTATTGTTGTTGTTTATTTGACGTTGTTGTTGTTATTGTTGTTGTTGTTTATTTGACGTTCTTGTTGTTGTTGTTTATTTGATGTTGTTGTTGTTGTTGTTTATTTGACATTGTTGTTGTTGTTGACGTTGTTGTTGTTGTTTATTTGACGTTGTTGTTGTTGTTTATTTGACATTGTTGTTGTTGTTGTTGTTGACGTTGTTGTTTATTTGACATTGTTGTTGTTGTTGTTGCTTACTTGACGTTATTGTTATTGTTGTTGTTTATTTGACGTTGTTTTAGTTGTTGTTTATTTGACGTTGTTGTTGTTGTTTATTTGACATTGTTGTTGTTGTTGACATTGTTGTTGTTGTTGTTTATTTGACATTGTTGTTGTTGTTGCTGTTGACGTTGTTGGTGTTGTTGTTTATTTGACGTTGTTATTGTTGTTGTTGTTTATTTGACGTTGTTTTAGTTGTTGTTGTTTATTTGACATTTTTGTTGTTGTTTATTCGACGTTGTTGTTGTTGACATTGTTGTTGTTGTTGTTTATTTGACGTTGTTGTTGTTGTTTATTTTACTTAGTTGTTGTTGACATTTTTGTTGTTGTTGTTGTTGTTTATTTGACATTTTTGTTGTTGTTGATGTTGTTGTTGTTGTTATTTATTTGACGTTGTTGTTATTGTTTATTTGACGTTGTTGTTGTTGTTTATTTGACGTTGTTGTTGTTGTTATTGTTGTTGTTTATTTGACGTTGTTGTTGTTGTTGTTGTTTATTTGATGTTGTTGTTGTTGTTGTTTATTTGACGTTGGTGTTGTTGTTGTTGTTGTTTATTTGACGTTGTTATTGTTGTTGTTGTTGTTTATTTGACGTTGTTATTGTTGTTATTTATTTGACGTCGTTGTTGTTGTTATTGTTTATTTGACGTTGTTGTTGTTGTTGTTTATTTGACGTTTACATATTGTTGTTTATTTGACGTTGTTTTTGTTATTTGACGTTGTTGTTGTTGTTGTATTTGTTGTTGTTGTTGTTGCTTATTTGACGTTGTTGTTATTAGTGTTGTTTATTTGACGTTGTTGTTACTGTTGTTTATTTGACGTTGTTGTTGTTGTTGTTTATTTGACGTTGTTGTTGTTGTTGTTTTTTTGACGTTATTGTTGTTATTGTTGTTGTTTATTTGACGTTGTTGCTGTTGTTTATTTGACGTTTATGTTGTTGTTGTTGTTTATTTGACGTTGTTGTTGTTGTTATATATTTGACGTTGTTGTTGTTGTTAATGTTTATTTGACGTTATTGTTGTTGTTTATTTGACGTTGTTGTTGTTGTTGTTGACATTGTAGTTGTTGTTGTTGACGTTGTTGTTGTTGTTGTTGACGTTGTTGTTGTTGTTGTTGTTGTTGTTGTTGTTTATTTGACGTTGTTGTTGTTGTTGTTGTTTATTTGACGTTGTTGTTGTTTATTTGACGTTGTTGTTGTTGTTGTTTATTTGACGGTGATGTTGTGGTTGTTTATTTGACGTTGTTGTTGTTGTTGTTGATGTTGTTGTTATTGTTGTTGTTGTTGTTTATTTGACGTTTTGTTGTTGTTGATGTTGTTTTTGTTGATGTTGTTGTTGTTTTTGTAGTTGTTTATTTGACGTTGTTGTTGTTGTTATTGTTGTTGTTGTTGTTGTTTATTTGACGTTGTTGTTGTTATTTATTTGACGTTGTTGTTGTTGTTGTTTATTTGACGTTGTTGTTGTTGTTGTTGTTTATTTGACGTTGTTGTTGTTGTTGTTGTTTATTTGACGTTGTTGTTGTTATTTATTTGACGTTGTTGTTGTTGTTTATTGGACATTGTTGTTGTTGTTGTTGTTGTTTATTGGACGTTGTTGTTGTTGTTTATTTGACGTTGTTGTTGTTGACGTTGTTGTTGTTGTTGTTGTTTATTTGACGTTGTTGTTGTTGTTTATTGACGTAGTTGTTGTTGTTGACGTTGTTGTTGTTGTTTATTGACGTAGTTGTTGTTGTTGACGTTGTTGTTGTTGTTATTGTTTGTTTATTTAACGATTTTGTTGTTGTTGTTGTTGTTTACTTGACGTTGTTGTTGTTGTTTATTTGAAGTTGTTGTTGTTGTTGTTGTTGACGTTGCTGTTATTGTTTTTGTTGTTTATTTGATGTTGTTGTAGTTGTTTATTTGACGTTGTTGTTGTTCTTGTTGTTGTTGCTGTTTATTTGACGATATTATTGTTGTTGTTGTTTATTTGACGTTGTTGTTGTTGTTGTTGTTTATTTGACGTTGTTGTTGTTGTTGTTATTTATTTGACATTGTTGTTGTTGTTGTTCATTTGACGTTGTTGTTGTTTTTTATTTGACGTTGTTGTTGTTGTTGTTGTTTATTTGACGTTGTTTTTGTCATTGTTTTTGTTGTTTATTTGATGTTGTTATTGTTGTTGTTTATTTGACGTTGTTATTGTTGTTGTTTATTTGACGTTGTTATTGTTGTTGTTTATTTGACGTTGTTATTGTTGTTGTTGTTGTTGTTTATTTGACGTTGTTGTTACTATTTATTTGACGTTGTTGTTGTTGTTGTTGTTGTTTATTTGACGTTGTTATTGTTGTTGTTTATTTGACGTTGTTGTTGTTATTTATTTGACGTTGTTGTTGTTGTTGTTTATTTGACATTGTTGTTGTTGTTGTTGTTGTTTATTTGACGTTGTTGTTGTTGTTGTTGTTTATTTGACGTTGTTGTTGTTGACGTTGTTGTTGTTGTTTATTTGACGTTGTTGTTGTTGTTTATTTGACGTAGTTGTTGTTGTTGACGTTGTTGTTGTTGTTATTGTTTGTTTATTTAACGATTTTGTTGTTGTTGTTGTTGTTGTTTACTTGACGTTGTTGTTGTTGTTGTTTATTTGACGTTGTTGTTGTTGTTGTTGACGTTGTTGTTGTTGTTTTTGTTGTTTATTTGACGTTGTTGTAGTTGTTTATTTGACGTTGTTGTTGTTCTTGTTGTTGTTGCTATTTATTTGACGATATTATTGTTGTTGTTGTTATTTATTTGACGTTGTTGTTGTTGTTGTTTATTTGACGTTGTTGTTGTTGTTATTTATTTGACATTGTTGTTGTTGTTGTTCATTTGACGTTGTTGTTGTTGTTTATTTGACGTTGTTGTTGTTGTTGTTTATTTGACGTTGTTTTTGTCATTTTTTTGTTGTTTATTTAACGTTGTTATTGTTGTTGTTTATTTGACATTGTTGTTGTTGTTTATTTGACGTTGTTGTTGTTGTTTATTTGACGTTGTTGTTATTGTTGTTGTTGTTTATTTGACATTGTTGTTGTTGTTGTTGACGTTGTTGTTGTTGTTGTTATTTATTTGACGTTTTTGTTGTTGTTGTTATTGTTGTTGTTGTTTATTTGACGTTGTTGTTGTTGTTATTTATTTGACGTTGTTGTTGTTGTTCTTGTTTATTTGACATTGTTGTTGTTGTTATTGTTTATTTGACGTTGTTGTTATTGTATATTTGACGTTGTTGTTGTTGTTGTTCACGTTGTTGTTGTTGTTGTTTATTTGACGTTGTTGTTGTTGTTGTTTATTTGATGTTGTTGTTGTTGCTGTTTATTTGACGGTGTTGTTGTTGTTGTTTATTTGACGTTGTTGTTGTTGTTGTTTATTTGACGTTGTTGTTGTTGTTATTTATTTGGCATTGTTGTTGTTGTTGACGTTGTTGTTGTTGTTGTTGTTTATTTGACGTTGTTGTTGTTGTTGTTGTTCACGTTGTTGTTGTTGTTGTTGTTTATTTGACGTTGTTGTTGTTGTTGTTTATTTGACGTTGTTGTTGTTGTTGTATATTTGACGTTGTTGTTGTTGTTTATTTGACGGTGTTGTTGTTGTTGTTGTTGTTTATTTGACGTTGTTGTTGTTGTTTATTTGATATTGTTGTTGTTGTTGACGTTGTTGTTGTTTATTTGACGTTGTTGTTGTTGTTGACATAGTTGTTGTTGTTGTTGTTTATTTCACGTTGTTGATGTAGTTGACTTTATTGTTTATTTGACGTTGTTGTTGTTTATTTGACATTGTTGTTGTTGTTGACGTTGTTGTTGTTGTTGTTTATTTGACATTGTTGTTGTTGTTGACGTTGTTGGTGTTGTTGTTTATTTGCCTCTGTTTTAGTTGTTGTTGTTTATTTGACGTTGTTGTTGTTGTTTATTTGACGTTTTTGTTATTGACATTGTTGTTGTTGTTGTTGTTTATATGACGTTGTTGTTGTTGTTGTTTATTTGACATAGTTGTCGTTGTTGACGTTGTTGTTGTTGTTGTTGTTGTTTATTTGACGTTTTTGTTGTTGTTATTGTTGTTGTTTATTGGACGTTGTTGTTGTTGTTGTTTATTTGATGTTGTTGTTGTTGTTTATTTGACGTTGGTGTTGTTGTTGTTTATTTGACGTTGTTGTTGTTGTTATTTATTTGACGTTGTTGTTGTTGTTGTTATTGTTTATTTGACGTTGTTGCTGTTGTTGTTGTTGTTTATTTGACGTTGTTATTGTTGTTTATTTGACGTTGTTTTTGTTATTTGACGTTGTTGTTGTTGTTGTTGTTGTTGTTTATTTGACGTTGTTGTTGTTGTTGTTTATTTGACGTTGTTGTTGTTGTTGACGTTGTTGTTGTTGTTGTTGTTTATTTGACGTTGTTATTGTTGTTGCTGTTGTTTATTTGACGTTGTTGTTGTTGTTGTTGTTGTTGTTTATTTGACGTTGTTGTTGTTGTTGTTGTTGTTTATTTGATGTTGTTGTTGTTGTTATTTATTTGACGTTGTTGTTGTTTATTTGACGTTGTTGTTGTTGTTTATTTGACGTTGTTGTTGTTGTTTATTTGACATTGTTGTTGTTGTTGTTGTTGACGTTGTTGTTGTTGTTTATTTGACATTGTTGTTGTTGTTGTTGTTGGTGTTTTTGTTTATTTGACGTTGTTGTTGCTGTTGTTGTTGTTTATTTGACGTTGTTTTAGTTATTGTTGACGTTGTTGTTGTTGTTTATTTGATGTTTTTGTTGTTGTTGATGTTGTTGTTGTTGTTTATTTGACGTTGTTGTTGTTGTTATTGTTGTTGTTATTTGACGTTGTTGTTGTTGTTGTTGTTTATTTGATGTTGTTGTTGTTATTTATTTGACATTGTTGTTGTTGTTGACGTTGTTGTTGTTGTTTATTTGACATTGTTGTTGTTGTTGTTGTTTATTTGACGTTGTTGTTGTTGTTTATTTGACGTAGTTGTTGTTGTTGACATTGTTGTTGTTGTTGTTGTTGTTGTTTATTTGACGTTTTTGTTGTTGTTGACGTTGTTGTTGTTGTTATTGTTTGTTTATTTAACGATTTTGTTGTTGTTGTTGTTGTTGTTTACTTGACGTTGTTGTTGTTGTTTATTTGACGTTGTTGTTGTTGTTGACGTTGTTGTTATTGTTTTTGTTGTTTATTTGATGTTGTTGTAGTTGTTTATTTGACGTTGTTGTTGTTCTTGTTGTTGTTGCTGTTTATTTGCGATATTATTGTTGTTGTTGTTTATTTGACGTTGTTGTTGTTGTTGTTGTTTATTTGACGTTGTTGTTGTTATTTATTTGACATTGTTGTTGTTGTTGTTCATTTGACGTTGTTGTTGTTGTTTATTTGACGTTGTTGTTGTTGTTGTTTATTTGACGTTGTTTTTGTCATTGTTTTTGTTGTTTATTTGATGTTGTTATTGTTGTTGTTTATTTGACGTTGTTATTGTTGTTGTTTATTTGACGTTGTTATTGTTGTTGTTTATTTGACGTTGTTATTGTTGTTGTTGTTGTTGTTTATTTGACGTTATTGTTACTATTTATTTGACGTTGTTGTTGTTGTTTATTTGACGTTGTTGTTGTTATTTATTTGACGTTGTTGTTGTTGTTGTTTATTTGACATTGTTGTTGTTGTTGTTGTTTATTTGACGTTGTTGTTGTTGTTGTTTATTTGGCGTTGTTGTTGTTGACGTTGTTGTTGTTGTTTATTTGACGTTGTTGTTGTTGTTTATTTGACGTAGTTGTTGTTGTTGACGTTGTTGTTGTTGTTGTTATTGTTTGTTTATTTAACGATTTTGTTGTTGTTGTTGTTTACTTGACGTTGTTGTTGTTTTTGTTTATTTGACGTTGTTGTTGTTGTTGTTGACGTTGTTGTTGTTGTTGTTTTTGTTTATTTGACGTTGTTGTAGTTGTTTATTTAACGTTGTTGTTGTTCTTGTTGTTGTTGCTATTTATTTGACGATATTATTGTTGTTGTTGTTATTTATTTGACGTTGTTGTTGTTGTTGTTTATTTGACGTTGTTGTTGTTGTTATTTATTTGACATTGTTGTTGTTGTTGTTCATTTGACGTTGTTGTTGTTGTTTATTTGACGTTGTTGTTGTTGTTGTTTATTTGACGTTGTTTTTGTCATTTTTTTGTTGTTTATTTAACGTTGTTATTGTTGTTGTTTATTTGACATTGTTGTTGTTGTTTATTTGACGTTGTTGTTGTTGTTTATTTGACGTTGTTGTTATTGTTGTTGTTGTTTATTTGACATTGTTGTTGTTGTTGACGTTGTTGTTGTTGTTGTTATTTATTTGACGTTTTTGTTGTTGTTGTTATTGTTGTTGTTGTTTATTTGACGTTGTTGTTGTTGTTATTTATTTGACGTTGTTGTTGTTGTTCTTGTTTATTTGACATTGTTGTTGTTGTTATTGTTTATTTGACGTTGTTGTTATTGTATATTTGACGTTGTTGTTGTTGTTGTTGTTCACGTTGTTGTTGTTGTTGTTTATTTGACGTTGTTGTTGTTGTTGTTTATTTGATGTTGTTGTTGTTGCTGTTTATTTGACGATGTTGTTGTTGTTGTTTATTTGACGTTGTTGTTGTTGTTGTTTATTTGACGTTGTTGTTGTTGTTATTTATTTGGCATTGTTGTTGTTGTTGACGTTGTTGTTGTTGTTGTTTATTTGACGTTGTTGTTGTTGTTGTTGTTCACGTTGTTGTTGTTGTTGTTGTTGTTGTTGTTTATTTGACGTTGTTGTTGTTGTTGTTTATTTGACGTTGTTGTTGTTGTTGTATATTTGACGTTGTTGTTGTTGTTTATTTGACGGTGTTGTTGTTGTTGTTGTTGTTGTTTATTTGACGTTGTTGTTGTTGTTTATTTGATGTTGTTGTTGTTGTTGACGTTGTTGTTGTTTATTTGACGTTGTTGTTGTTGTTGACATAGTTGTTGTTGTTGTTGTTTATTTCACGTTGTTGATGTAGTTGACTTTATTGTTTATTTGACGTTGTTGTTGTTTATTTGACATTGTTGTTGTTGTTGACGTTGTTGTTGTTGTTGTTTATTTGACATTGTTGTTGTTGTTGACGTTGTTGGTGTTGTTGTTTATTTGCCTCTATTTTAGTTGTTGTTGTTTATTTGACGTTGTTGTTGTTGTTTATTTGACGTTTTTGTTATTGACATTGTTGTTGTTGTTGTTTATATGACGTTGTTGTTGTTGTTGTTTATTTGACATAGTTGTCGTTGTTGACGTTGTTGTTGTTGTTGTTGTTTATTTGACGTTTTTGTTGTTGTTATTGTTGTTGTTTATTGGACGTTGTTGTTGTTGTTTATTTGATGTTGTTGTTGTTGTTTATTTGACGTTGGTGTTGTTGTTGTTTATTTGACGTTGTTGTTGTTGTTATTTATTTGACGTTGTTGTTGTTGTTGTTATTGTTTATTTGACGTTGTTGCTGTTGTTGTTGTTGTTTATTTGACGTTGTTATTGTTGTTTATTTGACGTTGTTTTTGTTATTTGACGTTGTTGTTGTTGTTGTTGTATTTGTTGTTGTTGTTGTTGTTGCTTATTTGACGTTGTTGTTATTGTTGTTGTTTATTTGACGTTGTTGTTGCTGTTGTTTATTTGACGTTGTTGTTGTTGTTGTTGTTGTTTATTTGACGTTGTTGTTGTTGTTGTTTATTTGACGTTGTTGTTGTTGTTGACGTTGTTGTTGTTGTTGTTGTTTATTTGACGTTGTTATTGTTGTTGCTGTTGTTTATTTGACGTTGTTGTTGTTGTTGTTGTTGTTGTTTATTTGACGTTGTTGTTGTTGTTGTTGTTTATTTGATGTTGTTGTTGTTGTTATTTATTTGACGTTGTTGTTGTTGTTTATTTGACGTTGTTGTTGTTGTTTATTTGACGTTGTTGTTGTTGTTTATTTGACATTGTTGTTGTTGTTGTTGTTGACGTTGTTGTTGTTGTTTATTTGACATTGTTGTTGTTGTTGTTGTTGGTGTTTTTGTTTATTTGACGTTGTTGTTGCTGTTGTTGTTGTTTATTTGACGTTGTTTTAGTTATTGTTGACGTTGTTGTTGTTGTTGTTTATTTGATGTTTTTGTTGTTGTTGATGTTGTTGTTGTTGTTTATTTGACGTTGTTGTTGTTATTGTTGTTGTTATTTGACGTTGTTGTTGTTGTTGTTTATTTGATGTTGTTGTTGTTATTTATTTGACATTGTTGTTGTTGTTGACGTTGTTGTTGTTGTTTATTTGACATTGTTGTTGTTGTTGTTGTTTATTTGACGTTGTTGTTGTTGTTTATTTGACGTAGTTGTTGTTGTTGACATTGTTGTTGTTGTTGTTGTTGTTGTTTATTTGACGTTTTTGTTGTTGTTGACGTTGTTGTTGTTGTTATTGTTTGTTTATTTAACGATTTTGTTGTTGTTGTTGTTGTTGTTTACTTGACGTTGTTGTTGTTGTTTATTTGACGTTGTTGTTGTTGTTGACGTTGTTGTTATTGTTTTTGTTGTTTATTTGATGTTGTTGTAGTTGTTTATTTGACGTTGTTGTTGTTCTTGTTGTTGTTGCTGTTTATTTGCGATATTATTGTTGTTGTTGTTTATTTGACGTTGTTGTTGTTGTTGTTGTTTATTTGACGTTGTTGTTGTTATTTATTTGACATTGTTGTTGTTGTTGTTCATTTGACGTTGTTGTTGTTGTTTATTTGACGTTGTTGTTGTTGTTGTTTATTTGACGTTGTTTTTGTCATTGTTTTTGTTGTTTATTTGATGTTGTTATTGTTGTTGTTTATTTGACGTTGTTATTGTTGTTGTTTATTTGACGTTGTTATTGTTGTTGTTTATTTGACGTTGTTATTGTTGTTGTTGTTGTTGTTTATTTGACGTTATTGTTACTATTTATTTGACGTTGTTGTTGTTGTTTATTTGACGTTGTTGTTGTTATTTATTTGACGTTGTTGTTGTTGTTGTTTATTTGACATTGTTGTTGTTGTTGTTGTTTATTTGACGTTGTTGTTGTTGTTGTTTATTTGGCGTTGTTGTTGTTGACGTTGTTGTTGTTGTTTATTTGACGTTGTTGTTGTTGTTTATTTGACGTAGTTGTTGTTGTTGACGTTGTTGTTGTTGTTGTTATTGTTTGTTTATTTAACGATTTTGTTGTTGTTGTTGTTTACTTGACGTTGTTGTTGTTTTTGTTTATTTGACGTTGTTGTTGTTGTTGTTGACGTTGTTGTTGTTGTTGTTTTTGTTTATTTGACGTTGTTGTAGTTGTTTATTTAACGTTGTTGTTGTTCTTGTTGTTGTTGTTCTTTATTTGACGATATTATTCTTGTTGTTGTTGTTTATTTGACGTTGTTGTTGTTGTTGTTTATTTGACGTTGTTGTTGTTGTTGTTATTTATTTGACATTGTTGTTGTTGTTGTTGTTTATTTGACGTTGTTGTTGTTGTTGTTGTTTATTTGACATTGTTTTTGTCATTGTTTTTGTTGTTTATTTGACGTTGTTATTGTTGTTGTTTATTTGACATTGTTGTTGTTGTTTATTTGACGTTGTTGTTGTTGTTGACGTTGTTGTTGTTGTTTATTTGACGTTGTTGTTATTGTTGTTGTTGTTTATTTGACATTGTTGTTGTTGTTGTTGACGTTGTTGTTGTTGTTGTTATTTATTTGACGTTTTTGTTGTTGTTGTTATTGTTGTTGTTGTTGTTGTTTATTTGACGTTGTTGTTGTTGTTATTTATTTGACGTTGTTGTTGTTGTTGTTTATTTGACATTGTTGTTGTTGTTATTGTTTATTTGACGTTGTTGTTATTGTATATTTGATGTTGTTGTTGTTGTTGTTGTTCACGTTGTTGTTGTTGTTGTTTATTTGACGTTGTTGTTGTTGTTGTTTATTTGATGTTGTTGTTGTTGTTTATTTGACGGTGTTGTTGTTGTTGTTTATTTGACGTTGTTGTTGTTGTTGTTTATTTGACGTTGTTGTTGTTGTTATTTATTTGGCATTGTTGTTGTTGTTGACGTTGTTGTTGTTGTTGTTGTTTATTTGACGTTGTTGTTGTTGTTGTTGTTCACGTTGTTGTTGTTGTTGTTTATTTGACGTTGTTGTTGTTGTTGTTTATTTGACGTTGTTGTTGTTGTTGTATATTTGACGTTGTTGTTGTTGTTTATTTGACGGTGTTGTTGTTGTTGTTGTTTATTTGACGTTGTTGTTGTTGTTTATTTGCTGTTGTTGTTGTTGTTGACGTTGTTGTTGTTGTTTATTTGACATTGTTGTTGTTGTTGACATAGTTGTTGTTGTTTATTTGACGTTGTTGTTGTTGTTGTTGTTGTTGTTTATTTGACGTTGTTGTTGTTGTTGACGTTGTTGTTGTTGTTGTTGTTGTTGTTGTTGTTTATTTGACGTTGTTATTGTTGTTGCTGTTGTTTATTTGACGTTGTTGTTGTCGTTGTTGTTGTTTATTTGACGTTGTTGTTGTTGTTGTTTATTTGACGTTGTTGTTGTTGTTGTTATTTATTTGACGTTGTTGTTGTTGTTTATTTGACGTTGTTGTTGTTGTTTATTTGACGTTGTTGTTGTTGTTTATTTGACATTGTTGTTGTTGTTGTTGACGTTGTTGTTGTTGTTTATTTGACATTGTTGTTGTTGTTGTTGTTGGTGTTGTTGTTTATTTGACGTTGTTGTTGTTGTTGTTGTTTATTTGACATTGTTTTAGTTATTGTTGACGTTGTTGTTGTTGTTGTTTATTTGATGTTTTTGTTGTTGTTGATGTTGTTGTTGTTGTTTATTTGACGTTGTTGTTGTTGTTGTTATTGTTGTTGTTATTTGACGTTGTTGTTGTTGTTGTTTATTTGATGTTGTTGTTGTTATTTATTTGACATTGTTGTTGTTGTTGACGTTGTTGTTGTTGTTTATTTGACATTGTTGTTGTTGTTGTTTATTTGACGTTGTTGTTGTTGTTGTTTATTTGACGTAGTTGTTGTTGTTGACATTGTTGTTGTTGTTGTTGTTGTTTATTTGACGTTTTTGTTGTTGTTGACGTTGTTCTTGTTGTTATTGTTTGTTTATTTAACGATTTTGTTGTTGTTGTTGTTGTTGTTTACTTGACGTTGTTGTTGTTGTTTATTTGACGTTGTTGTTGTTGTTGTTGACGTTGTTGTTATTGTTTTTGTTGTTTATTTGATGTTGTTGTAGTTGTTTATTTGACGTTGTTGTTGTTCTTGTTGTTGTTGCTGTTTATTTGCGATATTATTGTTGTTGTTGTTTATTTGACGTTGTTGTTGTTGTTGTGGTTTATTTGACGTTGTTGTTGTTGTTGTTGTTATTTATTTGACATTGTTGTTGTTGTTGTTCATTTGACGTTGTTGTTGTTGTTTATTTGACGTTGTTGTTGTTGTTGTTTATTTGACGTTGTTTTTGTCATTGTTTTTGTTGTTTATTTGATGTTGTTATTGTTGTTGTTTATTTGACGTTGTTATTGTTGTTGTTTATTTGACGTTGTTGTTGTTGTGGTTGTTGTTGTTGTTTATTTGACGTTGTTGTTGTTGTTTATTTGACGTTGTTGTTGTTGTTGACGTTGTTGTTGTTGTTGTTGTTTATTTGACGTTGTTATTGTTGTTGCTGTTGTTTATTTGACGTTGTTGTTGTCGTTGTTGTTGTTTATTTGATGTTGTTGTTGTTGTTGTTTATTTGATGTTGTTGTTGTTGTTGTTATTTATTTGACGTTGTTGTTGTTGTTTATTTGACGTTGTTGTTGTTGTTTATTTGACGTTGTTGTTGTTGTTTATTTGACATTGTTGTTGTTGTTGTTGACGTTGTTGTTGTTGTTTATTTGACATTGTTGTTGTTGTTGTTGATGGTGTTGTTGTTTATTTGACGTTGTTGTTGCTGTTGTTGTTGTTTATTTGACGTTGTTTTAGTTATTATTGACGTTGTTGTTGTTGTTGTTTATTTGATGTTTTTGTTGTTGTTGATGTTGTTGTTGTTGTTTATTTGACGTTGTTGTTGTTGTTGTTATTGTTGTTGTTATTTGACGTTGTTGTTGTTGTTGTTGTTTATTTGATGTTGTTGTTGTTATTTATTTGACATTGTTGTTGTTGTTGACGTTGTTGTTGTTGTTTATTTGACATTGTTGTTGTTGTTGTTGTTTATTTGACGTTGTTGTTGTTGTTTATTTGACGTAGTTGTTGTTGTTGACATTGTTGTTGTTGTTGTTGTTGTTGTTGTTGTTTATTTGACGTTTTTGTTGTTGTTGACGTTGTTGTTGTTGTTATTGTTTGTTTATTTAACGATTTTGTTGTTGTTGTTGTTGTTGTTTACTTGACGTTGTTGTTGTTGTTTATTTGACGTTGTTGTTGTTGTTGTTGTTGACGTTGTTGTTATTGTTTTTGTTGTTTATTTGATGTTGTTGTAGTTGTTTATTTGACGTTGTTGTTGTTCTTGTTGTTGTTGCTGTTTATTTGCGATATTATTGTTGTTGTTGTTTATTTGACGTTGTTGTTGTTGTTTATTTGACGTTGTTGTTGTTGTTATTTATTTGACATTGTTGTTGTTGTTGTTCATTTGACGTTGTTGTTGTTGTTTAATTGACGTTGTTATTGTTGTTGTTTATTTGACGTTGTTTTTGTCATTGTTTTTGTTGTTTATTTGATGTTGTTATTATTGTTGTTTATTTGACGTTGTTATTGTTGTTGTTTATTTGACGTTGTTATTGTTGTTGTTTATTTGACGTTGTTATTGTTGTTGTAGTTGTTGTTTATTTGACGTTGTTGTTACTATTTATTTGACGTTGTTGTTGTTGTTGTTTATTTGACGTTGTTGTTGTTGTTGTTGTTGTTGTTTATTTGACGTTGTTGTTGTTGTTGTTTATTTGACGTTGTTGTTGTTATTTATTTGACGTTGTTGTTGTTGTTGTTTATTTGACATTGTTGTTGTTGTTGTTGTTTATTTGAAGTTGTTGTTGTTGTTTATTTGACGTTGTTGTTGTTGACGTTGTTGTTGTTGTTTATTTGACGTTGTTGTTGTTGTTTATTTGACGTAGTTGTTGTTGTTGACGTTGTTGTTATTGTTATTGTTTGTTTATTTAACGATTTTGTTGTTGTTGTTGTTGTTTACTTGACGTTGTTGTTGTTTTTGTTTATTTGACGTTGTTGTTGTTGTTGACGTTGTTGTTGTTGTTTTTGTTGTTTATTTGACGTTGTTGTAGTTGTTTATTTAACGTTTTTGTTGTTCTTGTTGTTGTTGCTGTTTATTTGACGATATTATTCTTGTTGTTGTTGTTTATTTGACGTTGTTGTTGTTGTTTATTTGACGTTGTTGTTGTTGTTGTTATTTGACGTTGTTGTTGTTGTTGTTCATTTGACGTTGTTGTTGTTGTTTATTTGACGTTGTTGTTGTTGTTGTTTATTTGACGTTGTTTTTGTCATTGTTTTTGTTGTTTATTTGACGTTGTTATTGTTGTTGTTTATTTGACATTGTTGTTGTTGTTTATTTGACGTTGTTGTTGTTGACGTTGTTGTTGTTGTTTATTTGACGTTGTTGTTATTGTTGTTGTTGTTTATTTGACATTGTTGTTGTTGTTGTTGACGTTGTTGTTGTTGTTGTTGTTGTTATTTATTTGACGTTTTTGTTGTTGTTGTTATTGTTGTTGTTGTTGTTGTTTATTTGACGTTGTTGTTGTTGTTATTTATTTGACGTTGTTGTTGTTGTTGTTTATTTGACATTGTTGTTGTTGTTATTGTTTATTTGACGTTGTTGTTATTGTATATTTGACGTTGTTGTTGTTGTTGTTGTTCACGTTGTTGTTGTTGTTGTTTATTTGACGTTGTTGTTGTTGTTGTTGTTGTTGTTTATTTGATGTTGTTGTTGTTGTTTATTTGACGGTGTTGTTGTTGTTGTTTATTTGACGTTGTTGTTGTTCTTGTTGTTGTTGCTGTTTATTTGCGATATTATTGTTGTTGTTGTTTATTTGACGTTGTTGTTGTTGTTGTTGTTTATTTGACGTTGTTGTTGTTGTTGTTATTTATTTGACATTGTTGTTGTTGTTCATTTGACGTTGTTGTTGTTGTTTATTTGACGTTGTTGTTGTTGTTGTTGTTTATTTGACGTTGTTTTTGTCATTGTTTTTGTTGTTTATTTGATGTTGTTATTGTTGTTGTTTATTTGACGTTGTTATTGTTGTTGTTTATTTGACATTGTTGTTGTTGTTGTTGTTGTTTATTTGACGTTGTTGTTGTTGTTGTTTACGTTGTTGTTGTTGTTGTTGTTGTTTGTTTGACGTTGTTATTGTTGTTGCTGTTGTTTATTTGACGTTGTTGTTGTCGTTGTTGTTGTTTATTTGACGTTGTTGTTGTTGTTGTTTATTTGATGTTGTTGTTGTTGTTGTTGTTGTTATTTATTTGACGTTGTTGTTGTTGTTTATTTGACGTTGTTGTTGTTGTTTATTTGACGTTGTTGTTGTTGTTTATTTGACATTGTTGTTGTTGTTGTTGACGTTGTTGTTGTTGTTTATTTGACATTGTTGTTGTTGTTGTTGGTGGTGTTGTTGTTTATTTGACGTTGTTGTTGTTGTTGTTGTTGTTTATTTGACGTTGTTTTAGTTATTGTTGACGTTGTTGTTGTTGTTGTTGTTTATTTGATGTTTTTGTTGTTGTTGATGTTGTTGTTGTTGTTTATTTAACGTTTTTGTTGTTCTTGTTGTTGTTGCTGTTTATTTGACGATATTATTCTTGTTGTTGTTGTTTATTTGACGTTGTTATTGTTGTTTATTTGACGTTGTTGTTGTTGTTGTTATTTGACGTTGTTGTTGTTGTTGTTCATTTGACGTTGTTGTTGTTGTTTATTTGACGTTGTTGTTGTTGTTGTTTATTTGACGTTGTTTTTGTCATTGTTTTTGTTGTTTATTTGACGTTGTTATTGTTGTTGTTTATTTGACATTGTTGTTGTTGTTTATTTGACGTTGTTGTTGTTGACGTTGTTGTTGTTGTTTATTTGACGTTGTTGTTATTGTTGTTGTTGTTTATTTGACATTGTTGTTGTTGTTGTTGACGTTGTTGTTGTTGTTGTTGTTATTTATTTGACGTTTTTGTTGTTGTTGTTATTGTTGTTGTTGTTGTTGTTTATTTGACGTTGTTGTTGTTGTTATTTATTTGACGTTGTTGTTGTTGTTGTTTATTTGACATTGTTGTTGTTGTTATTGTTTATTTGACGTTGTTGTTATTGTATATTTGACGTTGTTGTTGTTGTTGTTGTTCACGTTGTTGTTGTTGTTGTTTATTTGACGTTGTTGTTGTTGTTGTTGTTTATTTGATGTTGTTGTTGTTGTTTATTTGACGGTGTTGTTGTTGTTGTTTATTTGACGTTGTTGTTGTTCTTGTTGTTGTTGCTGTTTATTTGCGATATTATTGTTGTTGTTGTTTATTTGACGTTGTTGTTGTTGTTGTTGTTTATTTGACGTTGTTGTTGTTGTTGTTATTTATTTGACATTGTTGTTGTTGTTCATTTGACGTTGTTGTTGTTGTTTATTTGACGTTGTTGTTGTTGTTGTTGTTTATTTGACGTTGTTTTTGTCATTGTTTTTGTTGTTTATTTGATGTTGTTATTGTTGTTGTTTATTTGACGTTGTTATTGTTGTTGTTTATTTGACATTGTTGTTGTTGTTGTTGTTGTTTATTTGACGTTGTTGTTGTTGTTGTTGTTTACGTTGTTGTTGTTGTTGTTGTTGTTGTTTGTTTGACGTTGTTATTGTTGTTGCTGTTGTTTATTTGACGTTGTTGTTGTCGTTGTTGTTGTTTATTTGACGTTGTTGTTGTTGTTGTTTATTTGATGTTGTTGTTGTTGTTGTTGTTGTTGTTATTTATTTGACGTTGTTGTTGTTGTTTATTTGACGTTGTTGTTGTTGTTTATTTGACGTTGTTGTTGTTGTTTATTTGACATTGTTGTTGTTGTTGTTGACGTTGTTGTTGTTGTTTATTTGACATTGTTGTTGTTGTTGTTGGTGGTGTTGTTGTTTATTTGACGTTGTTGTTGTTGTTGTTGTTGTTTATTTGACGTTGTTTTAGTTATTGTTGACGTTGTTGTTGTTGTTGTTGTTTATTTGATGTTTTTGTTGTTGTTGATGTTGTTGTTGTTGTTTATTTGACGTTGTTGTTGTTGTTGTTGTTATTGTTGTTGTTATTTGACGTTGTTGTTGTTGTTGTTGTTTATTTGATGTTGTTGTTGTTATTTATTTGACATTGTTGTTGTTGTTGACGTTGTTGTTGTTGTTTATTTGACATTGTTGTTGTTGTTGTTGTTGTTTATTTGACGTTGTTGTTGTTGTTTATTTGACGTAGTTGTTGTTGTTGACATTGTTGTTGTTGTTGTTGTTGTTGTTTATTTGACGATTTTGTTGTTGTTGTTGTTGTTGTTTACTTGACGTTGTTGTTGTTGTTTATTTGACGTTGTTGTTGTTGTTGTTGTTGACGTTGTTGTTATTGTTTTTGTTGTTTATTTGATGTTGTTGTAGTTGTTTATTTGATGTTGTTGTTGTTCTTGTTGTTGTTGCTGTTTATTTGCGATATTATTGTTGTTGTTGTTTATTTGACGTTGTTGTTGTTGTTGTTGTTTATTTGACGTTGTTGTTGTTGTTATTTATTTGACATTGTTGTTGTTGTTGTTCATTTGACGTTGTTGTTGTTGTTTATTTGACGTTGTTATTGTTGTTGTTTATTTGACGTTGTTTTTGTCATTGTTTTTGTTGTTTATTTGATGTTGTTATTGTTGTTGTTTATTTGACGTTGTTATTGTTGTTGTTGTTGTTGTTTATTTGACGTTGTTGTTACTATTTATTTGACGTTGTTGTTGTTGTTTATTTGACGTTGTTGTTGTTGTTGTTGTTGTTTATTTGACGTTGTTGTTGTTGTTTATTTGACGTTGTTGTTGTTATTTATTTGACGTTGTTGTTGTTGTTGTTTATTTGACATTGTTGTTGATGTTGTTGTTTATTTGAAGTTGTTGTTGTTGTTTATTTGACGTTGTTGTTGTTGACGTTGTTGTTGTTATTTATTTGAGGTTGTTGTTGTTGTTTATTTGACGTAGTTGTTGTTGTTGACGTTGTTGTTGTTGTTATTGTTTGTTTATTTAACGATTTTGTTATTGTTGTTGTTGTTTACTTGACGTTGTTGTTGTTTTTGTTTATTTGACGTTGTTGTTGTTGTTGTTGACGTTATTGTTGTTGTTTTTGTTGTTTATTTGACATTGTTGTAGTTGTTTATTTAACGTTGTTGTTGTTCTTGTTGTTGTTGCTGTTTATTTGACGATATTATTCTTGTTGTTGTTGTTTATTTGACGTTGTTGTTGTTGTTTATTTGACGTTGTTGTTGTTGTTATTTGACGTTGTTGTTGTTGTTGTTCATTTGACGTTGTTGTTGTTGTTTATTTGACGTTGTTGTTGTTGTTGTTTATTTGACGTTGTTTTTGTCATTGTTTTTGTTGTTTATTTGACGTTGTTATTGTTGTTGTTTATTTGACATTGGTGTTGTTGTTTATTTGACGTTGTTGTTGTTGACGTTGTTGTTGTTGTTTATTTGACGTTGTTGTTATTGTTGTTGTTGTTTATTTGACATTGTTGTTGTTGACGTTGTTGTTGTTGTTGTTATTTATTTGACGTTTTTGTTGTTGTTGTTATTGTTGTTGTTGTTGTTGTTTATTTGACGTTGTTGTTGTTGTTGTTTATTTGACGTTGTTGTTGTTGTTGTTTATTTGACATTGTTGTTGTTGTTATTGTTTATTTGACGTTGTTGTTATTGTATATTTGACGTTGTTGTTGTTGTTGTTGTTGTTCACGTTGTTGTTGTTGTTGTTGTTTATTTGACGTTGTTGTTGTTGTTGTTGTTTATTTGATGTTGTTGTTGTTGTTTATTTGACGATGTTGTTGTTGTTGTTTATTTGACGTTGTTGTTGTTCTTGTTTATTTGACGTTGTTGTTGTTGTTATTTATTTGGCATTGTTGTTGTTGTTGACGCTGTTGTTGTTGTTGTTTATTTGACGTTGTTGTTGTTGTTGTTGTTCACGTTGTTGTTGTTGTTGTTGTTTATTTGACGTTGTTGTTGTTGTTTATTTGACGTTGTTGTTGTTGTTGTATATTTGACGTTGTTGTTGTTGTTTATTTGACGGTGTTGTTGTTGTTGTTGTTTATTTGGCGTTGTTGTTGTTGTTTATTTGATGTTGTTGTTGTTGTTGACGTTGTTGTTGTTTATTTGACGTTGTTGTTGTTGTTGACATAGTTGTTGTTGTTTATTTGACGTTGTTGTTGTTTATTTGACGTTGTTGTTGTTGTTGACGTTGTTGTTGTTGTTGTTGTTGTTTATTTGACGTTGTTATTGTTGTTGCTGTTGTTTATTTGACGTTGTTGTTGTCGTTGTTGTTGTTTATTTGTCGTTGTTGTTGTTGTTGTTTATTTGACGTTGTTGTTGTTGTTGTTATTTATTTGACGTTGTTGTTGTTGTTTATTTGACGTTGTTGTTGTTGTTTATTTGACGTTGTTGTTGTTGTTTATTTGACATTGTTGTTGTTGTTGTTGACGTTGTTGTTGTTGTTTATTTGACATTGTTGTTGTTGTTGTTGTTGGTGTTGTTGTTTATTTGACGTTGTTGTTGCTGTTGTTGTTGTTTATTTGACGTTGTTTTAGTTATTGTTGACGTTGTTGTTGTTGTTGTTGTTTATTTGATGTTTTTGTTGTTGTTGATGTTGTTGTTGTTGTTTATTTGACGTTGTTGTTGTTGTTGTTGTTATTGTTGTTGTTATTTGACGTTGTTGTTGTTGTTGTTGTTTATTTGATGTTGTTGTTGTTATTTATTTGACATTGTTGTTGTTGTTGACGTTGTTGTTGTTGTTTATTTGACATTGTTGTTGTTGTTGTTGTTGTTGTTTATTTGACGTTGTTGTTGTTGTTTATTTGACGTAGTTGTTGTTGTTGACATTGTTGTTGTTGTTGTTGTTGTTGTTGTTGTTGTTTATTTGACGATTTTGTTGTTGTTGTTGTTGTTGTTTACTTGACGTTGTTGTTGTTGTTTATTTGACGTTGTTGTTGTTGTTGTTGTTGACGTTGTTGTTATTGTTTTTGTTGTTTATTTGATGTTGTTGTAGTTGTTTATTTGATGTTGTTGTTGTTCTTGTTGTTGTTGCTGTTTATTTGCGATATTATTGTTGTTGTTGTTTATTTGACGTTGTTGTTGTTAGTGTTGTTTATTTGACGTTGTTGTTGTTGTTATTTATTTGACATTGTTGTTGTTGTTGTTCATTTGACGTTGTTGTTGTTGTTTATTTGACGTTGTTATTGTTGTTGTTTATTTGACGTTGTTTTTGTCATTGTTTTTGTTGTTTATTTGATGTTGTTATTGTTGTTGTTTATTTGACGTTGTTATTGTTGTTGTTTATTTGACGTTGTTATTGTTGTTGTTTATTTGACGTTGTTATTGCTGTTGTTGTTGTTGTTTATTTGACGTTGTTGTTACTATTTATTTGACGTTGTTGTTGTTGTTTATTTGACGTTGTTGTTGTTGTTGTTTATTTGACGTTGTTGTTGTTGTTTATTTGACGTTGTTGTTGTTATTTATTTGACGTTGTTGTTGTTGTTGTTTATTTGACATTGTTGTTGATGTTGTTGTTTATTTGAAGTTGTTGTTGTTGTTTATTTGACGTTGTTGTTGTTGACGTTGTTGTTGTTATTTATTTGAGGTTGTTGTTGTTGTTTATTTGACGTAGTTGTTGTTGTTGACGTTGTTGTTGTTGTTATTGTTTGTTTATTTAACGATTTTGTTATTGTTGTTGTTGTTTACTTGACGTTGTTGTTGTTTTTGTTTATTTGACGATGTTGTTGTTGTTGTTGACGTTATTGTTGTTGTTTTTGTTGTTTATTTGACATTGTTGTAGTTGTTTATTTAACGTTGTTGTTGTTCTTGTTGTTGTTGCTGTTTATTTGACGATATTATTCTTGTTGTTGTTGTTTATTTGACGTTGTTGTTGTTGTTTATTTGACGTTGTTGTTGTTGTTATTTGACGTTGTTGTTGTTGTTGTTCATTTGACGTTGTTGTTGTTGTTTATTTGACGTTGTTGTTGTTGTTGTTTATTTGACGTTGTTTTTGTCATTGTTTTTGTTGTTTATTTGACGTTGTTATTGTTGTTGTTTATTTGACATTGGTGTTGTTGTTTATTTGACGTTGTTGTTGTTGACGTTGTTGTTGTTGTTTATTTGACGTTGTTGTTATTGTTGTTGTTGTTTATTTGACATTGTTGTTGTTGTTGTTGACGTTGTTGTTGTTGTTATTTATTTGACGTTTTTGTTGTTGTTGTTATTGTTGTTGTTGTTGTTGTTTATTTGACGTTGTTGTTGTTGTTGTTTATTTGACGTTGTTGTTGTTGTTGTTTATTTGACATTGTTGTTGTTGTTATTGTTTATTTGACGTTGTTGTTATTGTATATTTGACGTTGTTGTTGTTGTTGTTGTTGTTCACGTTGTTGTTGTTGTTGTTTATTTGACGTTGTTGTTGTTGTTGTTGTTGTTTATTTGATGTTGTTGTTGTTGTTTATTTGACGATGTTGTTGTTGTTGTTTATTTGACGTTGTTGTTGTTCTTGTTTATTTGACGTTGTTGTTGTTGTTATTTATTTGGCATTGTTGTTGTTGTTGACGCTGTTGTTGTTGTTGTTTATTTGACGTTGTTGTTGTTGTTGTTGTTCACGTTGTTGTTGTTGTTGTTGTTTATTTGACGTTGTTGTTGTTGTTTATTTGACGTTGTTGTTGTTGTTGTATATTTGACGTTGTTGTTGTTGTTTATTTGACAGTGTTGTTGTTGTTGTTGTTTATTTGGCGTTGTTGTTGTTGTTTATTTGATGTTGTTGTTGTTGTTGACGTTGTTGTTGTTTATTTGACGTTGTTGTTGTTGTTGACATAGTTGTTGTTGTTTATTTGACGTTGTTGTTGTTGTTTATTTGACGTTGTTGTTGTTGTTGACGTTGTTGTTGTTGTTGTTGTTGTTTATTTGACGTTGTTATTGTTGTTGCTGTTGTTTATTTGACGTTGTTGTTGTCGTTGTTGTTGTTTATTTGTCGTTGTTGTTGTTGTTGTTTATTTGACGTTGTTGTTGTTGTTGTTATTTATTTGACGTTGTTGTTGTTGTTTATTTGACGTTGTTGTTGTTGTTTATTTGACGTTGTTGTTGTTGTTTATTTGACATTGTTGTTGTTGTTGTTGACGTTGTTGTTGTTGTTTATTTGACATTGTTGTTGTTGTTGTTGTTGGTGTTGTTGTTTATTTGACGTTGTTGTTGCTGTTGTTGTTGTTTATTTGACGTTGTTTTAGTTATTGTTGACGTTGTTGTTGTTGTTGTTTATTTGATGTTTTTGTTGTTGTTGATGTTGTTGTTGTTGTTTATTTGACGTTGTTGTTGTTGTTGTTGTTATTGTTGTTGTTATTTGACGTTGTTGTTGTTGTTGTTTATTTGATGTTGTTGTTGTTATTTATTTGACATTGTTGTTGTTGTTGACGTTGTTGTTGTTGTTGTTTATTTGACATTGTTGTTGTTGTTGTTGTTTATTTGACGTTGTTGTTGTTGTTGTTTATTTGACGTAGTTGTTGTTGTTGACATTGTTGTTGTTGTTGTTGTTGTTTATTTGACATTTTTGTTGTTGTTGACGTTGTTGTTGTTGTTATTGTTTGTTTATTTAACGATTTTGTTGTTGTTGTTGTTGTTTACTTGACGTTGTTGTTGTTGTTTATTTGACGTTGTTGTTGTTGTTGTTGTTGACGTTGTTGTTATTGTTTTTGTTGTTTATTTGATGTTGTTGTAGTTGTTTATTTGACGTTGTTGTTGTTCTTGTTGTTGTTTATTTGACGTTGTTGTTGTTGTTGTTGTTTATTTGACGTTGTTGTTGTTGTTGTTGTTATTTATTTGACATTGTTGTTGTTGTTGTTGTTGTTCATTTGACGTTGTTGTTGTTGTTTATTTGACGTTGTTGTTGTTGTTGTTTATTTGACGTTGTTTTTGTCATTGTTTTTGTTGTTTATTTGATGTTGTTATTGTTGTTGTTTATTTGACGTTGTTATTGTTGTTGTTTATTTGACGTTGTTATTGTTGTTGTTTATTTGACGTTGTTATTGTTGTTGTTGTTGTTTATTTGACGTTGTTGTTACTATTTATTTGACGTTGTTGTTGTTGTTGTTTATTTGACGTTGTTGTTGTTGTTGTTGTTTATTTGACGTTGTTGTTGTTGTTTATTTGACGTTGTTGTTGTTATTTATTTGACGTTGTTGTTGTTGTTGTTTATTTGACATTGTTGTTGTTGTTGTTGTTTATTTGACGTTGTTGTTGTTGTTTATTTGACGTTGTTGTTGTTGACGTTGTTGTTGTTGTTGTTTATTTGACGTTGTTATTGTTGTTTATTTGACGTAGTTGTTGTTGTTGACGTTGTTGTTGTTGTTATTGTTTGTTTATTTAACGATTTTGTTGTTGTTGTTGTTGTTTACTTGACGTTGTTGTTGTTTTTGTTTATTTGACGTTGTTGTTGTTGTTGTTGACATTGTTGTTGTTGTTTTTGTTGTTTATTTGACGTTGTTGTAGTTGTTTATTTAACGTTGTTGTTGTTCTTGTTGTTGTTGCTGTTTATTTGACGATATTATTCTTGTTGTTGTTGTTTATTTGACGTTGTTGTTGTTGTTTATTTGACGTTGTTGTTGTTGTTGTTATTTATTTGACATTGTTGTTGTTGTTGTTCATTTGACGTTGTTGTTGTTGTTTATTTGACGTTGTTGTTGTTGTTGTTTATTTGACGTTGTTTTTGTCATAGTTTTTGTTGTTTATTTGACGTTGTTATTGTTGTTGTTTATTTGACATTGTTGTTGTTGTTTATTTGACGTTGTTGTTGTTGTTGACGTTGTTGTTGTTGTTTATTTGACGTTGTTGTTATTGTTGTTGTTGTTTATTTGACATTGTTGTTGTTGTTGTTGTTGACGTTGTTGTTGTTGTTGTTATTTATTTGACGTTTTTGTTGTTGTTGTTATTGTTGTTGTTGTTGTTGTTTATTTGACGTTGTTGTTGTTGTTATTTATTTGACGTTGTTGTTGTTGTTGTTTATTTGACATTGTTGTTGTTGTTATTGTTTATTTGACGTTGTTGTTATTGTATATTTGACGTTGTTGTTGTTGTTGTTGTTCACGTTGTTGTTGTTGTTGTTTATTTGACGTTGTTGTTGTTGTTGTTTATTTGATGTTGTTGTTGTTGTTGTTTATTTGACGGTGTTGTTGTTGTTGTTTATTTGACGTTGTTGTTGTTTATTTGACATTGTTGTTGTTGTTATTTATTTGGCATTGTTGTTGTTGTTGACATTGTTGTTGTTGTTGTTGTTTATTTGACGTTGTTGTTGTTGTTGTTCACGTTGTTGTTGTTGTTGTTGTTTATTTGACGTTGTTGTTGTTGTTTATTTGACGTTGTTGTTGTTGTTGTATATTTGACGTTGTTGTTGTTGTTTATTTGACGGTGTTGTTGTTGTTGTTGTTTATTTGACGTTGTTGTTGTTGTTTATTTGATGTTGTTGTTGTTGTTGACGTTGTTGTTGTTTATTTGACGTTGTTGTTGTTGTTGACATAGTTGTTGTTGTTTATTTGACGTTGTTGTTGTTGTTGTTTATTTGACGTTGTTGTTGTTGTTGACGTTGTTGTTGTTGTTGTTGTTGTTTATTTGACGTTGTTATTGTTGTTGCTGTTGTTTATTTGACGTTGTTGTTGTCGTTGTTGTTGTTTATTTGACGTTGTTGTTGTTGTTGTTTATTTGACGTTGTTGTTGTTGTTGTTATTTATTTGACGTTGTTGTTGTTGTTGTTTATTTGACGTTGTTGTTGTTGTTTATTTGACGTTGTTGTTGTTGTTTATTTGACATTGTTGTTGTTGTTGTTGTTTATTTGACGTTGTTGTTGTTGTTGTTATTTATTTGACATTGTTGTTGTTGTTGTTCATTTGACGTTGTTGTTGTTGTTTATTTGACGTTGTTGTTGTTGTTGTTTATTTGACGTTGTTTTTGTCATTGTTTTTGTTGTTTATTTGATGTTGTTATTGTTGTTGTTTATTTGACGTTGTTATTGTTGTTGTTTATTTGACGTTGTTATTGTTGTTGTTTATTTGACGTTGTTATTGTTGTTGTTGTTGTTTATTTGACGTTGTTGTTACTATTTATTTGACGTTGTTGTTGTTGTTGTTTATTTGACGTTGTTGTTGTTGTTGTTGTTTATTTGACGTTGTTGTTGTTGTTTATTTGACGTTGTTGTTGTTATTTATTTGACGTTGTTGTTGTTGTTGTTGTTTATTTGACATTGTTGTTGTTGTTGTTGTTTATTTGACGTTGTTGTTGTTGTTTATTTGACGTTGTTGTTGTTGTTTATTTGACGTTGTTGTTGTTGTTTATTTGACGTTGTTGTTGTTGTTTATTTGACGTTGTTGTTGTTGTTTATTTGACATTGTTGTTGTTGTTGTTGACGTTGTTGTTGTTGTTTATTTGACATTGTTGTTGTTGTTGTTGTTGGTGTTGTTGTTTATTTGACGTTGTTGTTGCTGTTGTTGTTGTTTATTTGACGTTGTTTTAGTTATTGTTGACGTTGTTGTTGTTGTTGTTTATTTGATGTTTTTGTTGTTGTTGATGTTGTTGTTGTTGTTTATTTGACGTTGTTGTTGTTGTTGTTGTTATTGTTGTTGTTATTTGACGTTGTTGTTGTTGTTGTTTATTTGATGTTGTTGTTGTTATTTATTTGACATTGTTGTTGTTGTTGACGTTGTTGTTGTTGTTGTTTATTTGACATTGTTGTTGTTGTTGTTGTTTATTTGACGTTGTTGTTGTTGTTGTTTATTTGACGTAGTTGTTGTTGTTGACATTGTTGTTGTTGTTGTTGTTGTTGTTTATTTGACATTTTTGTTGTTGTTGACGTTGTTGTTGTTGTTATTGTTTGTTTATTTAACGATTTTGTTGTTGTTGTTGTTGTTTACTTGACGTTGTTGTTGTTGTTTATTTGACGTTGTTGTTGTTGTTGTTGTTGACGTTGTTGTTATTGTTTTTGTTGTTTATTTGATGTTGTTGTAGTTGTTTATTTGATGTTGTTGTTGTTCTTGTTGTTGTTGCTGTTTATTTGCGATATTATTGTTGTTGTTGTTTATTTGACGTTGTTGTTGTTAGTGTTGTTTATTTGACGTTGTTGTTGTTGTTATTTATTTGACATTGTTGTTGTTGTTGTTCATTTGACGTTGTTGTTGTTGTTTATTTGACGTTGTTATTGTTGTTGTTTATTTGACGTTGTTTTTGTCATTGTTTTTGTTGTTTATTTGATGTTGTTATTGTTGTTGTTTATTTGACGTTGTTATTGTTGTTGTTTATTTGACGTTGTTATTGTTGTTGTTTATTTGACGTTGTTATTGCTGTTGTTGTTGTTGTTTATTTGACGTTGTTGTTACTATTTATTTGACGTTGTTGTTGTTGTTTATTTGACGTTGTTGTTGTTGTTGTTTATTTGACGTTGTTGTTGTTGTTTATTTGACGTTGTTGTTGTTATTTATTTGACGTTGTTGTTGTTGTTGTTTATTTGACATTGTTGTTGATGTTGTTGTTTATTTGAAGTTGTTGTTGTTGTTTATTTGACGTTGTTGTTGTTGACGTTGTTGTTGTTATTTATTTGAGGTTGTTGTTGTTGTTTATTTGACGTAGTTGTTGTTGTTGACGTTGTTGTTGTTGTTATTGTTTGTTTATTTAACGATTTTGTTATTGTTGTTGTTGTTTACTTGACGTTGTTGTTGTTTTTGTTTATTTGACGATGTTGTTGTTGTTGTTGTTGACGTTATTGTTGTTGTTTTTGTTGTTTATTTGACATTGTTGTAGTTGTTTATTTAACGTTGTTGTTGTTCTTGTTGTTGTTGCTGTTTATTTGACGATATTATTCTTGTTGTTGTTGTTTATTTGACGTTGTTGTTGTTGTTTATTTGACGTTGTTGTTGTTGTTATTTGACGTTGTTGTTGTTGTTGTTCATTTGACGTTGTTGTTGTTGTTTATTTGACGTTGTTGTTGTTGTTGTTTATTTGACGTTGTTTTTGTCATTGTTTTTGTTGTTTATTTGACGTTGTTATTGTTGTTGTTTATTTGACATTGGTGTTGTTGTTTATTTGACGTTGTTGTTGTTGACGTTGTTGTTGTTGTTTATTTGACGTTGTTGTTATTGTTGTTGTTGTTTATTTGACATTGTTGTTGTTGTTGTTGACGTTGTTGTTGTTGTTATTTATTTGACGTTTTTGTTGTTGTTGTTATTGTTGTTGTTGTTGTTGTTTATTTGACGTTGTTGTTGTTGTTGTTTATTTGACGTTGTTGTTGTTGTTGTTTATTTGACATTGTTGTTGTTGTTATTGTTTATTTGACGTTGTTGTTATTGTATATTTGACGTTGTTGTTGTTGTTGTTGTTGTTCACG
This sequence comes from Vicia faba, assembly GCA_948472305.1. Lineage (NCBI taxonomy): Eukaryota > Viridiplantae > Streptophyta > Magnoliopsida > Fabales > Fabaceae > Vicia > Vicia faba. The sequence goes on along the minus strand of OX451739.1, from coordinate 405,626,759 downwards.
TTGTTGTTGTTGTTGTTTATTTGACGTTGTTGTTGTTGTTGTTGTTGTTTATTTGATGTTGTTGTTGTTGTTTATTTGACGATGTTGTTGTTGTTGTTTATTTGACGTTGTTGTTGTTCTTGTTTATTTGACGTTGTTGTTGTTGTTATTTATTTGGCATTGTTGTTGTTGTTGACGCTGTTGTTGTTGTTGTTTATTTGACGTTGTTGTTGTTGTTGTTGTTCACGTTGTTGTTGTTGTTGTTGTTTATTTGACGTTGTTGTTGTTGTTTATTTGACGTTGTTGTTGTTGTTGTATATTTGACGTTGTTGTTGTTGTTTATTTGACAGTGTTGTTGTTGTTGTTGTTTATTTGGCGTTGTTGTTGTTGTTTATTTGATGTTGTTGTTGTTGTTGACGTTGTTGTTGTTTATTTGACGTTGTTGTTGTTGTTGACATAGTTGTTGTTGTTTATTTGACGTTGTTGTTGTTGTTTATTTGACGTTGTTGTTGTTGTTGACGTTGTTGTTGTTGTTGTTGTTTATTTGACGTTGTTATTGTTGTTGCTGTTGTTTATTTGACGTTGTTGTTGTCGTTGTTGTTGTTTATTTGTCGTTGTTGTTGTTGTTGTTTATTTGACGTTGTTGTTGTTGTTGTTATTTATTTGACGTTGTTGTTGTTGTTTATTTGACGTTGTTGTTGTTGTTTATTTGACGTTGTTGTTGTTGTTTATTTGACATTGTTGTTGTTGTTGTTGACGTTGTTGTTGTTGTTTATTTGACATTGTTGTTGTTGTTGTTGTTGGTGTTGTTGTTTATTTGACGTTGTTGTTGCTGTTGTTGTTGTTTATTTGACGTTGTTTTAGTTATTGTTGACGTTGTTGTTGTTGTTGTTTATTTGATGTTTTTGTTGTTGTTGATGTTGTTGTTGTTGTTTATTTGACGTTGTTGTTGTTGTTGTTGTTATTGTTGTTGTTATTTGACGTTGTTGTTGTTGTTGTTTATTTGATGTTGTTGTTGTTATTTATTTGACATTGTTGTTGTTGTTGACGTTGTTGTTGTTGTTGTTTATTTGACATTGTTGTTGTTGTTGTTGTTTATTTGACGTTGTTGTTGTTGTTGTTTATTTGACGTAGTTGTTGTTGTTGACATTGTTGTTGTTGTTGTTGTTGTTTATTTGACATTTTTGTTGTTGTTGACGTTGTTGTTGTTGTTATTGTTTGTTTATTTAACGATTTTGTTGTTGTTGTTGTTGTTTACTTGACGTTGTTGTTGTTGTTTATTTGACGTTGTTGTTGTTGTTGTTGTTGACGTTGTTGTTATTGTTTTTGTTGTTTATTTGATGTTGTTGTAGTTGTTTATTTGACGTTGTTGTTGTTCTTGTTGTTGTTTATTTGACGTTGTTGTTGTTGTTGTTGTTTATTTGACGTTGTTGTTGTTGTTGTTGTTATTTATTTGACATTGTTGTTGTTGTTGTTGTTGTTCATTTGACGTTGTTGTTGTTGTTTATTTGACGTTGTTGTTGTTGTTGTTTATTTGACGTTGTTTTTGTCATTGTTTTTGTTGTTTATTTGATGTTGTTATTGTTGTTGTTTATTTGACGTTGTTATTGTTGTTGTTTATTTGACGTTGTTATTGTTGTTGTTTATTTGACGTTGTTATTGTTGTTGTTGTTGTTTATTTGACGTTGTTGTTACTATTTATTTGACGTTGTTGTTGTTGTTGTTTATTTGACGTTGTTGTTGTTGTTGTTGTTTATTTGACGTTGTTGTTGTTGTTTATTTGACGTTGTTGTTGTTATTTATTTGACGTTGTTGTTGTTGTTGTTTATTTGACATTGTTGTTGTTGTTGTTGTTTATTTGACGTTGTTGTTGTTGTTTATTTGACGTTGTTGTTGTTGACGTTGTTGTTGTTGTTGTTTATTTGACGTTGTTGTTGTTGTTTATTTGACGTAGTTGTTGTTGTTGACGTTGTTGTTGTTGTTATTGTTTGTTTATTTAACGATTTTGTTGTTGTTGTTGTTGTTTACTTGACGTTGTTGTTGTTTTTGTTTATTTGACGTTGTTGTTGTTGTTGTTGACATTGTTGTTGTTGTTTTTGTTGTTTATTTGACGTTGTTGTAGTTGTTTATTTAACGTTGTTGTTGTTCTTGTTGTTGTTGCTGTTTATTTGACGATATTATTCTTGTTGTTGTTGTTTATTTGACGTTGTTGTTGTTGTTTATTTGACGTTGTTGTTGTTGTTGTTATTTATTTGACATTGTTGTTGTTGTTGTTCATTTGACGTTGTTGTTGTTGTTTATTTGACGTTGTTGTTGTTGTTGTTTATTTGACGTTGTTTTTGTCATAGTTTTTGTTGTTTATTTGACGTTGTTATTGTTGTTGTTTATTTGACATTGTTGTTGTTGTTTATTTGACGTTGTTGTTGTTGTTGACGTTGTTGTTGTTGTTTATTTGACGTTGTTGTTATTGTTGTTGTTGTTTATTTGACATTGTTGTTGTTGTTGTTGTTGACGTTGTTGTTGTTGTTGTTATTTATTTGACGTTTTTGTTGTTGTTGTTATTGTTGTTGTTGTTGTTGTTTATTTGACGTTGTTGTTGTTGTTATTTATTTGACGTTGTTGTTGTTGTTGTTTATTTGACATTGTTGTTGTTGTTATTGTTTATTTGACGTTGTTGTTATTGTATATTTGACGTTGTTGTTGTTGTTGTTGTTCACGTTGTTGTTGTTGTTGTTTATTTGACGTTGTTGTTGTTGTTGTTTATTTGATGTTGTTGTTGTTGTTGTTTATTTGACGGTGTTGTTGTTGTTGTTTATTTGACGTTGTTGTTGTTTATTTGACATTGTTGTTGTTGTTATTTATTTGGCATTGTTGTTGTTGTTGACATTGTTGTTGTTGTTGTTGTTTATTTGACGTTGTTGTTGTTGTTGTTCACGTTGTTGTTGTTGTTGTTGTTTATTTGACGTTGTTGTTGTTGTTTATTTGACGTTGTTGTTGTTGTTGTATATTTGACGTTGTTGTTGTTGTTTATTTGACGGTGTTGTTGTTGTTGTTGTTTATTTGACGTTGTTGTTGTTGTTTATTTGATGTTGTTGTTGTTGTTGACGTTGTTGTTGTTTATTTGACGTTGTTGTTGTTGTTGACATAGTTGTTGTTGTTTATTTGACGTTGTTGTTGTTGTTGTTTATTTGACGTTGTTGTTGTTGTTGACGTTGTTGTTGTTGTTGTTGTTGTTTATTTGACGTTGTTATTGTTGTTGCTGTTGTTTATTTGACGTTGTTGTTGTCGTTGTTGTTGTTTATTTGACGTTGTTGTTGTTGTTGTTTATTTGACGTTGTTGTTGTTGTTGTTATTTATTTGACGTTGTTGTTGTTGTTGTTTATTTGACGTTGTTGTTGTTGTTTATTTGACGTTGTTGTTGTTGTTTATTTGACATTGTTGTTGTTGTTGTTGTTTATTTGACGTTGTTGTTGTTGTTGTTATTTATTTGACATTGTTGTTGTTGTTGTTCATTTGACGTTGTTGTTGTTGTTTATTTGACGTTGTTGTTGTTGTTGTTTATTTGACGTTGTTTTTGTCATTGTTTTTGTTGTTTATTTGATGTTGTTATTGTTGTTGTTTATTTGACGTTGTTATTGTTGTTGTTTATTTGACGTTGTTATTGTTGTTGTTTATTTGACGTTGTTATTGTTGTTGTTGTTGTTTATTTGACGTTGTTGTTACTATTTATTTGACGTTGTTGTTGTTGTTGTTTATTTGACGTTGTTGTTGTTGTTGTTGTTTATTTGACGTTGTTGTTGTTGTTTATTTGACGTTGTTGTTGTTATTTATTTGACGTTGTTGTTGTTGTTGTTGTTTATTTGACATTGTTGTTGTTGTTGTTGTTTATTTGACGTTGTTGTTGTTGTTTATTTGACGTTGTTGTTGTTGTTTATTTGACGTTGTTGTTGTTGACGTTGTTGTTGTTGTTTATTTGACGTTGTTGTTGTTGTTTATTTGACGTAGTTGTTGTTGTTGACGTTGTTGTTGTTGTTATTGTTTGTTTATTTAACGATTTTGTTGTTGTTGTTGTTGTTTACTTGACGTTGTTGTTGTTTTTGTTTATTTGACGTTGTTGTTGTTGTTGTTGACATTGTTGTTGTTGTTTTTGTTGTTTATTTGACGTTGTTGTAGTTGTTTATTTAACGTTGTTGTTGTTCTTGTTGTTGTTGCTGTTTATTTGACGATATTATTCTTGTTGTTGTTGTTTATTTGACGTTGTTGTTGTTGTTGTTTATTTGACGTTGTTGTTGTTGTTGTTATTTATTTGACATTGTTGTTGTTGTTGTTCATTTGACGTTGTTGTTGTTGTTTATTTGACGTTGTTGTTGTTGTTGTTGTTTATTTGACGTTGTTTTTGTCATAGTTTTTGTTGTTTATTTGACGTTGTTATTGTTGTTGTTTATTTGACATTGTTGTTGTTGCTTATTTGACGTTGTTGTTGTTGTTGACGTTGTTGTTGTTGTTTATTTGACGTTGTTGTTATTGTTGTTGTTGTTTATTTGACATTGTTGTTGTTGTTGTTGACGTTGTTGTTGTTGTTGTTATTTATTTGACGTTTTTGTTGTTATTGTTATTGTTGTTGTTGTTGTTTATTTGACGTTGTTGTTGTTGTTATTTATTTGACGTTGTTGTTGTTGTTGTTTATTTGACATTGTTGTTGTTGTTATTGTTTATTTGACGTTGTTGTTATTGTATATTTGACGTTGTTGTTGTTGTTGTTGTTCACGTTGTTGTTGTTGTTGTTTATTTGACGTTGTTGTTGTTGTTGTTTATTTGATGTTGTTGTTGTTGTTGTTTATTTGACGGTGTTGTTGTTGTTGTTTATTTGACGTTGTTGTTGTTGTTGTTTATTTGACATTGTTGTTGTTGTTATTTATTTGCCATTGTTGTTGTTGTTGACATTGTTGTTGTTGTTGTTTATTTGATGTTGTTGTTGTTGTTGTTCACGTTGTTGTTGTTGTTGTTTATTTGACGTTGTTGTTGTTGTTTATTTGACGTTGTTGTTGTTGTTGTATATTTGACGTTGTTGTTGTTGTTTATTTGACGGTGTTGTTGTTGTTGTTGTTTATTTGACGTTGTTGTTGTTGTTTATTTGATGTTGTTGTTGTTGTTGTTTATTTGACGTTGTTGTTGTTGTTGACATAGTTGTTGTTGTTTATTTGACGTTGTTGTTGTTGTTGTTTATTTGACGTTGTTGTTGTTGTTGACGTTGTTGTTGTTGTTGTTGTTGTTGTTGTTTATTTGACGTTGTTATTGTTGTTGCTGTTGTTTATTTGACGTTGTTGTTGTCGTTGTTGTTGTTTATTTGACGTTGTTGTTGTTGTTGTTTATTTGACGTTGTTGTTGTTGTTGTTATTTATTTGACGTTGTTGTTGTTGTTTATTTGACGTTGTTGTTGTTGTTTATTTGACGTTGTTGTTGTTGTTTATTTGACATTGTTGTTGTTGTTGTTGACGTTGTTGTTGTTGTTTATTTGACATTGTTGTTGTTGTTGTTGTTGGTGTTGTTGTTTATTTGACGTTGTTGTTGCTGTTGTTGTTATTTATTTGACGTTGTTTTAGTTATTGTTGACGTTGTTGTTGTTGTTGTTTATTTGATGTTTTTGTTGTTGTTGATGTTGTTGTTGTTGTTTATTTGACGTTGTTGTTGTTGTTGTTGTTTTTGTTGTTGTTATTTGACGTTGTTCTTGTTGTTGTTTATTTGATGTTGTTGTTGTTATTTATTTGACATTGTTGTTGTTGTTGACGTTGTTGTTGTTGTTTATTTGACATTGTTGTTGTTGTTGTTGTTTATTTGACGTTGTTGTTGTTGTTTATTTGACGTAGTTGTTGTTGTTGACATTGTTGTTGTTGTTGTTGTTGTTGTTGTTTATTTGACGTTTTTGTTGTTGTTGACGTTGTTGTTGTTGTTGTTGTTTGTTTATTTAACGATTTTGTTGTTGTTGTTGTTGTTGTTTACTTGACGTTGTTGTTGTTGTTGTTTATTTGACGTTGTTGTTGTTGTTGTTGACGTAGTTGTTATTGTTTTTGTTGTTTATTTGATGTTGTTGTAGTTGTTTATTTGACGTTGTTGTTGTTCTTGTTGTTGTTGCTGTTTATTTGCGATATTATTGTTGTTGTTGTTTATTTGACGTTGTTGTTGTTGTTGTTTATTTGACGTTGTTGTTGTTGTTGTTGTTATTTATTTGACATTGTTGTTGTTGTTGTTCATTTGACGTTGTTGTTGTTGTTTATTTGACGTTGTTGTTGTTGTTGTTTATTTGACGTTGTTTTTGTCATTGTTTTTGTTGTTTATTTGATGTTGTTATTGTTGTTGTTTATTTGACGTTGTTATTGTTGTTGTTTATTTGACGTTGTTATTGTTGTTGTTTATTTGACGTTGTTATTGTTGTTGTTGTTGTTTATTTGACGTTGTTGTTACTATTTATTTGACGTTGTTGTTGTTGTTGTTTATTTGACGTTGTTGTTGTTGTTGTTGTTTATTTGACGTTGTTGTTGTTGTTTATTTGACGTTGTTGTTGTTATTTATTTGACGTTGTTGTTGTTGTTGTTTATTTGACATTGTTGTTGTTGTTGTTGTTTATTTGACGTTGTTGTTGTTGTTGTTTATTTGACGTTGTTGTTGTTGACGTTGTTGTTGTTGTTTATTTGACGTTGTTGTTGTTGTTTATTTGACGTAGTTGTTGTTGTTGACGTTGTTGTTGTTGTTATTGTTTGTTTATTTAACGATTTTGTTGTTGTTGTTGTTGTTTACTTGACGTTGTTGTTGTTTTTGTTTATTTGACGTTGTTGTTGTTGTTGTTGTTGACATTGTTGTTGTTGTTTTTTTTGTTTATTTGACGTTGTTGTAGTTGTTTATTTAACGTTGTTGTTGTTCTTGTTGTTGTTGCTGTTTATTTAACGATATTATTCTTGTTGTTGTTGTTTATTTGACGTTGTTGTTGTTGTTGTTATTTATTTGACATTGTTGTTGTTGTTGTTCATTTGACGTTGTTGTTGTTGTTTATTTGACGTTGTTGTTGTTGTTGTTGTTGTTGTTTATTTGACGTTGTTTTTGTCATTGTTTTTGTTGTTTATTTGACGTTGTTATTGTTGTTGTTTATTTGACATTGTTGTTGTTGTTTATTTGATGTTGTTGTTGTTGTTGACGTTGTTGTTGTTGTTTATTTGACGTTGTTGTTATTGTTGTTGTTGTTTATTTGACATTATTGTTGTTGTTGTTGACGTTATTGTTGTTGTTGTTATTTATTTGACGTTTTTGTTGTTGTTGTTATTGTTGTTGTTGTTGTTGTTTATTTGACGTTGTTGTTGTTGTTATTTATTTGACGTTGTTGTTGTTGTTGTTTATTTGACATTGTTGTTGTTGTTATTGTTTATTTGACATTGTTGTTATTGTATATTTGACGTTGTTGTTGTTGTTGTTGTTCACGTTGTTGTTGTTGTTGTTTATTTGACGTTGTTGTTGTTGTTGTTTATTTGATGTTGTTGTTGTTGTTTATTTGACGGTGTTGTTGTTGTTGTTTATTTGACGTTGTTGTTGTTGTTGTTTATTTGACATTGTTGTTGTTGTTATTTATTTGGCATTGTTGTTGTTGTTGACATTGTTGTTGTTGTTGTTGTTTATTTGACGTTGTTGTTGTTGTTGTTCACGTTGTTGTTGTTGTTGTTTACTTGACGTTGTTGTTGTTGTTTATTTGACGTTGTTGTTGTTGTTGTATATTTGACGTTGTTGTTGTTGTTTATTTGACGGTGTTGTTGTTGTTGTTGTTGTTTATTTGACGTTGTTGTTGTTGTTTATTTGATGTTGTTGTTGTTGTTGACGTTGTTGTTGTTTATTTGACGTTGTTGTTGTTGTTGACATAGTTGTTGTTGTTTATTTGACGTTGTTGTTGTTGTTGTTTATTTGACGTTGTTGTTGTTGTTGACGTTGTTGTTGTTGTTGTTGTTGTTGTTGTTGTTGTTGTTTATTTGACGTTGTTATTGTTGTTGCTGTTGTTTATTTGACGTTGTTGTTGTCGTTGTTGTTGTTTATTTGACGTTGTTGTTGTTGTTTATTTGACGTTGTTGTTGTTGTTTATTTGACGTTGTTGTTGTTGTTGTTATTTATTTGACGTTGTTGTTGTTGTTTATTTGACGTTGTTGTTGTTGTTTATTTGACGTTGTTGTTGTTGTTTATTTGACATTGTTGTTGTTGTTGTTGACGTTGTTGTTGTTGTTTATTTGACATTGTTGTTGTTGTTGTTGTTGGTGTTGTTGTTTATTTGACGTTGTTGTTGCTGTTGTTGTTGTTTATTTGACGTTGTTTTAGTTATTGTTGACGTTGTTGTTGTTGTTGTTTATTTGATGTTTTTGTTGTTGTTGATGTTGTTGTTGTTGTTTATTTGACGTTGTTGTTGTTGTTGTTGTTGTTGTTATTGTTGTTGTTATTTGACGTTGTTCTTGTTGTTGTTTATTTGATGTTGTTGTTGTTATTTATTTGACATTGTTGTTGTTGTTGACGTTGTTGTTGTTGTTTATTTGACATTGTTGTTGTTGTTGTTGTTTATTTGACGTTGTTGTTGTTGTTTATTTGACGTAGTTGTTGTTGTTGACATTGTTGTTGTTGTTGTTGTTGTTGTTGTTTATTTGACGTTTTTGTTGTTGTTGACGTTGTTGTTGTTGTTATTGTTTGTTTATTTAACGATTTTGTTGTTGTTGTTGTTGTTGTTTACTTGACGTTGTTGTTGTTGTTTATTTGACGTTGTTGTTGTTGTTGTTGACGTTGTTGTTATTGTTTTTGTTGTTTATTTGATGTTGTTGTAGTTGTTTATTTGACGTTGTTGTTTTTCTTGTTGTTGTTTTTCTTGTTGTTGTTGCTGTTTATTTGCGATATTATTGTTGTTGTTGTTTATTTGACATTGTTGTTGTTGTTGTTTATTTGACGTTGTTGTTGTTGTTGTTGTTATTTATTTGACATTGTTGTTGTTGTTGTTCATTTGACGTTGTTGTTGTTGTTTATTTGACGTTGTTGTTGTTGTTTATTTGACGTTGTTTTTGTCATTGTTTTTGTTGTTTATTTGATGTTGTTATTGTTGTTGTTTATTTGACGTTGTTATTGTTGTTGTTTATTTGACGTTGTTATTGTTGTTGTTTATTTGACGTTTTTATTGTTGTTGTTGTTGTTTATTTGACGTTGTTGTTACTATTTATTTGACGTTGTTGTTGTTGTTGTTTATTTGACGTTGTTGTTGTTGTTGTTGTTGTTTATTTGACGTTGTTGTTGTTGTTTATTTGACGTTGTTGTTGTTATTTATTTGACGATGTTGTTGTTGTTGTTGTTTATTTGACATTGTTGTTATTGTTGTTGTTTATTTGACGTTGTTGTTGTTATTTATTTGACGTTGTTGTTGTTGTTGTTGTTTATTTGACGTTGTTGTTGTTGTTTATTTGACGTAGTTGTTGTTGTTGACGTTGTTGTTGTTGTTATTGTTTGTTTATTTAACGATTTTGTTGTTGTTGTTGTTGTTTACTTGACGTTGTTGTTGTTTTTGTTTATTTGACGTTGTTGTTGTTGTTGTTGACGTTGTTGTTGTTGTTTTTGTTGTTTATTTGACGTTGTTGTAGTTGTTTATTTGACGTTGTTGTTGTTCTTGTTGTTGTTGCTGTTTATTTGACGATATTATTCTTGTTGTTGTTGTTTATTTGACGTTGTTGTTGTTGTTGTTTATTTGACGTTGTTGTTGTTGTTTTTATTTATTTGACATTGTTGTTGTTGTTGTTCATTTGACGTTGTTGTTGTTGTTTATTTGACGTTGTTTTTGTCATTGTTTTTGTTGTTTATTTGACGTTGTTATTGTTGTTGTTTATTTGACATTGTTGTTGTTGTTTATTTGACGTTGTTGTTGTTGTTGACGTTGTTTTTGTTGTTTATTTGACGTTGTTGTTATTGTTGTTGTTGTTTATTTGACATTGTTGTTGTTGTTGTTGACGTTGTTGTTATTTATTTGACGTTTTTGTTGTTGTTGTTATTGTTGTTGTTGTTGTTTATTTGACGTTGTTGTTGTTGTTATTTATTTGACGTTGTTGTTGTTGTTGTTTATTTGACATTGTTGTTGTTGTTATTGTTTATTTGACGTTGTTGTTATTGTATATTTGACGTTGTTGTTGTTGTTGTTCACGTTGTTGTTGTTGTTGTTGTTGTTTATTTGACGTTGTTGTTGTTGTTGTTTATTTGATGTTGTTGTTGTTGTTGTTTATTTGACGTTGTTGTTGTTGTTGTTTATTTGACGTTGTTGTTGTTGTTGTTGTTTATTTGACGTTGTTGTTGTTGTTATTTATTTGGCATTGTTGTTGTTATTGACGTTGTTGTTGTTGTTGTTGTTTATTTGACGTTGTTGTTGTTGTTGTTGTTCACGTTGTTGTTGTTGTTGTTTATTTGACGTTGTTGTTGTTGTTTATTTGACGTTGTTGTTGTTGTTGTTGTATATTTGACGTTGTTGTTGTTGTTGTTTATTTGACGGTGTTGTTGTTGTTGTTTATTTGACGTTGTTGTTGTTGTTTATTTGATGTTGTTGTTGTTGTTGACGTTGTTGTTGTTTATTTGACGTTGTTGTTGTTGTTGACATAGTTGTTGTTGTTGTTGTTTATTTCACGTTGTTGATGTAGTTGACGTTGTTGTTTATTTGACGTCGTTGTTGTTTATTTGACATTGTTGTTGTTGTTGACGTTGTTGTTGTTGTTATTTATTTGACATTGTTGTTGTTGTTGACGTTGTTGGTGTTGTTGTTTATTTGACTCTGTTTTAGTTGTTGTTGTTTATTTGACGTTGTTGTTGTTGTTTATTTGACGTTTTTGTTATTGACATTGTTGTTGTTGTTGTTTATATGGCGTTGTTGTTGTTGTTGTTTATTTGACATAGTTGTTGTTGTTGACGTTGTTGTTGTTGTTGTTGTTGTTTATTTGACGTTTTTGTTGTTGTTGATGTTGTTGTTGTTGTTTATTTGACGTTGTTGTTATTGTTTATTTGACGTTGTTGTTGTTGTTTATTTGACGTTGTTGTTGTTGTTATTGTTGTTGTTTATTGGACGTTGTTGTTGTTGTTGTTTATTTGATGTTGTTGTTGTTGTTTATTTGACGTTGGTGTTGTTGTTGTTTATTTGACGTTGTTGTTGTTGTTATTTATTTGACGTTGTTGTTGTTGTTATTGTTTATTTGACGTTGTTGCTGTTGTTGTTGTTGTTTATTTGACGTTGCTATTGTTGTTTATTTGACGTTGTTTTTGTTATTTGACGTTGTTGTTGTTGTTGTTGCTTATTTGACGTTGTTGTTATTGTTGTTGTTTATTTGACATTGTTGTTGCTGTTGTTTATTTGACGTTGTTGTTGTTGTTTATTTGATGTTGTTGTTGTTGTTTATTTGACGTTGTTGTTGTTGTTGACGTTGTTGTTGTTGTTGTTGTTTATTTGACGTTGTTATTGTTGTTGCTGTTGTTTATTTGACGTTGTTGTTGTTTATTTGACGTTGTTGTTGTTGTTTATTTGACGTTGTTGTTGTTGTTGTTATTAATTTGACGTTGTTGTTGTTGTTTATTTGACGTTGTTGTTGTTGTTTATTTGACGTTATTGTTGTTGTTTATTTGACATTGTTGTTGTTGTTGACGTTGTTGTTGTTGTTTATTTGACATTGTTGTTGTTGTTGTTGTTGGCGTTGTTGTTTATTTGACGTTGTTGTTGCTGTTGTTGTTGTTTATTTGACGTTGTTTTAGTTGTTGTTGATGTTGTTGTTGTTGTTGTTGTTTTTTTGATGTTTTTGTTGTTGTTGATGTTGTTGTTGTTGTTTATTTGACGTTGTTGTTGTTGTTATTGTTGTTGTTATTTGACGATGTTGTTGTTGTTGTTTATTTGATGTTGTTGTTATTATTTATTTGACATTGTTGTTGTTGTTGACGTTGTTGTTGTTGTTTATTTGACATTGTTGTTGTTGTTGTTGTTGTTGTTTATTTGACGTTGTTGTTGTTGTTTATTTGACGTAGTTGTTGTTGTTGACATTGTTGTTGTTGTTGTTTATTTGACGTTTTTGTTGTTGTTGATGTTGTTGTTGTTGTTTATTTGACGTTGTTGTTATTGTATGTTTGACGTTGTTGTTTATTTGACGTTGTTGTTGTTATTGTTGTTGTTTATTTGACGTTGTTATTGTTGTTTATTTGATGTTGTTGTTGTTGTTGTTTATTTGACGTTGGTGTTGTTGTTGTTTATTTGACGTTGTTGTTGTTGTTATTTATTTGACGTTGTTGTTGTTGTTATTGTTTATTAGACGTTGTTGTTGTTGTTGTTGTTTATTTGACGTTGTTATTGTTGTTTATTTGACGTTGTTGTTATTGTTGTTGTTTATTTGATGTTGTTGTTGTTGTTTATTGGACGTTGTTGTTATTTATTTGACGTTGTTATTGTTGTTGTTTATTGGACGTTCTTGTTGTTTATTTGACGTTGTTGTTGTTGTTGTTTATTTGACGTTGTTGTTGTTGTTTATTTGACGTTGTTGTTGTTGTTATTGTTGTTGTTTATTTGACGTTCTTGTTGTTGTTGTTTATTTGATGTTGTTGTTGTTGTTTATTTGACATTGTTGTTGTTGTTGACGTTGTTGTTGTTGTTGTTTATTTGATGTTGTTGTTGTTGTTTATTTGACATTGTTGTTGTTGTTGACGTTGTTGTTGTTGTTATTGTTTATTTGACATTGTTGTTGTTGTTGTTGTTGTTGTTGTTGTTCACTTGACGTTGTTGTTATTATTGTTGTTTATTTGACGTTGTTTTAGTTGTTGTTTATTTGACGTTGTTGTTGTTGTTTATTTGACATTGTTGTTGTTGTTGACGTTGTTGTTGTTGTTGTTTATTTGACATTGTTATTGTTGTTGTTGTTGACGTTGTTGGTGTTGTTGTTTATTTGACGTTGTTATTGTTGTTGTTGTTTATTTGACGTTGTTTTAGTTGTTGTTGTTTATTTGACATTGTTGTTGTTGTTGTTTATTTGACGTTGTTGTTGTTGTTTATTTGACTTAGTTGTTGTTGTTGACATTGTTGTTGTTGTTGTTGTTGTTTATTTGACATTTTTGTTGTTGTTGATGTTGTTGTTGTTGTTTATTTGACGTTGTTTTTATTGTTTATTTGATGTTGTTGTTGTTGTTTATTTGATGTTGTTGTTGTTGTTGTTATTGTTGTTGTTTATTTAACGTTGTTGTTGTTGTTTATTTGATGTTGTTGTTGTTGTTTATTTGACGTTGGCGTTGTTGTTGTTGTTTATTTGACGTTGTTATTGTTGTTATTTATTTGACGTGGTTGTTGTTGTTATTGTTTATTTGACGTTGTTGTTATTGTTGTTGTTTATTTGACGTTTTTATTGTTGTTTATTTGACGTTGTTTTTGTTATTTGACGTTGTTCTTGTATTTGTTGTTGTTGTTGTTGTTGCTTATTTGACGTTGTTGTTATTGTTGTTGTTTATTTGACGCTGTTGTTGCTGTTGTTTATTTGACGTTGTTGTTGTTGTTGTTTATTTGACGTTATTGTTGTTGTTGACGTTGTTGTTGTTATTTATTTGACGTTGTTGCTGTTGTTTATTTGACGTTGTTGTTGTCGTTGTTGTTGTTTATTTGACGTTGTTGTTGTTGTTTATTTGACGTTGTTGTTGTTGTTGTTATATATTTGACGTTGTTGTTGTTGTTGTTGTTTATTTGACGTTTTGTTGTTGTTGATGTTGTTGTTGTTTTTGTAGTTGTTTATTTGACGTTGTTGTTGTTGTTTATTTGACGTTGTTGTTGTTGTTGTTATTGTTGTTGTTGTTGTTGTTTATTTGACGTTGTTGTTGTTATTTATTTGACGTTGTTGTTGTTGTTGTTGTTTATTTGACGTTGTTGTTGTTGTTGTTTATTTGACGTTGTTGTTGTTGTTGTTGTTTATTTGACGTTGTTGTTGTTATTTATTTGACGTTGTTGTTGTTGTTGTTTATTTGACATTGTTGTTGTTGTTGTTTATTTGACGTTGTTGTTGTTGTTTATTTGACGTTGTTGTTGTTGACGTTGTTGTTGTTGTTTTTTATTTGACGTTGTTGTTGTTTATTTGACGTAGTTGTTGTTGTTGACGTTGTTGTTGTTGTTGTTATTGTTTGTTTATTTAACGATTTTGTTGTTGTTGTTGTTGTTTACTTGACGTTGTTGTTGTTGTTGTTTATTTGACGTTGTTGTTGTTGTTGACGTTGTTGTTGTTGTTTTTGTTGTTTATTTGATGTTGTTGTAGTTGTTTATTTGACGTTGTTGTTGTTCTTGTTGTTGTTGCTGTTTATTTGACGATATTATTGTTGTTGTTGTTGTTGTTTATTTGATGTTTTTGTTGTTGTTGATGTTGTTGTTGTTGTTTATTTGACGTTGTTGTTGTTGTTGTTATTGTTGTTGTTATTTGACGTTGTTGTTGTTGTTGTTGTTATTTATTTGACATTGTTGTTGTTGTTGACGTTGTTGTTGTTGTTTATTTGACATTGTTGTTGTTGTTGTTGTTTATTTGACGTTGTTGTTGTTGTTTATTTGACGTAGTTGTTGTTGTTGACATTGTTGTTGTTGTTGTTGTATATTTGACGTTTTTGTTGTTGTTGACGTTGTTGTTGTTGTTATTGTTTGTTTATTTAACGATTTTGTTGTTGTTGTTGTTGTTTACTTGACGTTGTTGTTGTTGTTTATTTGACGTTGTTGTTGTTGTTGTTGTTGACGTTGTTGTTATTGTTTTTGTTGTTTATTTGATGTTGTTGTAGTTGTTTATTTGACGTTGTTGTTGTTCTTGTTGTTGTTGCTGTTTATTTGCGATATTATTGTTGTTGTTGTTTATTTGACGTTGTTGTTGTTGTTGTTGTTTATTTGACATTGTTGTTGTTGTTGTTATTTATTTGACATTGTTGTTGTTGTTATTCATTTGACGTTGTTGTTGTTGTTTATTTGACGTTGTTGTTGTTGTTGTTGTTTATTTGACGTTGTTTTTGTCATTGTTTTTGTTGTTTATTTGATGTTGTTATTGTTGTTGTTTATTTGACGTTGTTATTGTTGTTGTTTATTTGACGTTGTTATTGTTGTTGTTTATTTGACGTTGTTATTGTTGTTGTTGTTGTTGTTGTTTATTTGACGTTGTTGTTACTATTTATTTGACGTTGTTGTTGTTGTTGTTGTTTATTTGACGTTGTTGTTGTTGTGGTTGTTTATTTGACGTTGTTGTTGTTTATTTGACGTTGTTGTTGTTATTTATTTGACGTTGTTGTTGTTGTTGTTTATTTGACATTGTTGTTGTTGTTGTTGTTTATTTGACGTTGTTGTTGTTGTTTATTTGACGTTGTTGTTGTTGACGTTGTTGTTGTTGTTTATTTGACGTTGTTGTTGTTTATTTGACGTAGTTTTTGTTGTTGACGTTGTTGTTGTTGTTATTATTTGTTTATTTCACGATTTTGTTGTTGTTGTTGTTGTTGTTTACTTGACGTTGTTGTTGTTGTTGTTTATTTGACGTTGTTGTTGTTGTTGTTGACGTTGTTGTTGTTGTTTTTGTTTTTTGATTGACGTTGTTGTAGTTGTTTATTTGACGTTGTTGTTGTTCTTGTTGTTGTTGCTGTTTATTTGACGATATTATTGTTGTTGTTGTTGTTTATTTGACGTTGTTGTTGTTGTTGTTGTTTATTTGACGTTGTTGTTGTTGTTGTTATTTATTTGACATTGTTGTTGTTGTTGTTCATTTGACGTTGTTGTTATTGTTTATTTGACGTTGTTGTTGTTGTTGTTATTTGTTTGACGTTGTTTTTGTCATTGTTTTTGTTGTTTATTTGACGTTGTTATTGTTGTTGTTTATTTGACATTGTTGTTGTTGTTTATTTGACGTTGTTGCTGTTGTTGACGTTGTTGTTCTTGTTTATTTGACGTTGTTGTTATTGTTGTTGTTGTTATTGTTGTTGTTGTTTATTTGACATTGTTGTTGTTGTTGTTGACGTTGTTGTTGTTGTTGTTATTTATTTGACGTTTTTGTTGTTGTTGTTGTTTATTTGATGTTGTTGTTGTTGTTGTTGTTGTTTATTTGATGTTGTTGTTGTTGTTATTTATTTGACGTTGTTGTTGTTGTTTATTTGACATTGTTGTTGTTTATTTGACATTGTTGTTGTTGTTATTGTTTATTTGACGTTGTTGTTATTGTATATTTGACGTTGTTGTTGTTGTTGTTGTTGTTCACGTTGTTGTTGTTGTTGTTTATTTGACGTTGTTGTTGTTGTTTATTTGATGTTGTTGTTGTTGTTTATTTGACGGTGTTGTTGTTGTTGTTTATTTGACGTTGTTGTTGTTGTTGTTTATTTGACGTTGTTGTTGTTGTTGTTATTTATTTGGCATTGTTGTTGTTGTTGACGTTGTTGTTGTTGTTGTTTATTTGACGTTGTTGTTGTTGTTGTTCACGTTGTTGTTGTTGGTGTTTATTTGACGTTGTTGTTGTTGTTTATTTGACGTTGTTGTTGTTGTTGTTGTATATTTGACGTTGTTGTTGTTGTTTATTTGACGGTGTTATTGTTGTTGTTGTTGTTTATTTGACGTTGTTGTTGTTGTTGTTGTTTATTTGATGTTGTTGTTGTTGATGTTGTTGTTGTTTATTTGACGTTGTTGTTGTTGTTGACATAGTTGTTGTTGTTGTTTATTTCACGTTGTTGATGTAGTTGACGTTGTTGTTTATTTGACGTTGTTGTTGTTTATTTGACATTGTTGTTGTTGTTGACGTTGTTGGTGTTGTTGTTTATTTGACTCTATTTTAGTTGTTGTTGTTTATTTGACGTTGTTGTTGTTGTTTATTTGACGTTTTTGTTATTGACATTGTTGTTGTTGTTGTTTATATGACGTTGTTGTTGTTGTTGTTTATTTGACATAATTGTTGTTGTTGACGTTAATGTTGTTGTTGTTTATTTGACGTTTTTGTTGTTGTTGATGTTGTTGTTGTTGTTGTTTATTTGACGTTGTTGTTATTGTTTATTTGACGTTGTTGTTGTTGTTTATTTGACGTTGTTGTTGTTGTTATTATTGTTGTTTATTGGACATTGTTGTTGTTGTTGTTGTTGTTTATTTGATGTTGTTGTTGTTGTTTATTTGACGTTGGTGTTGTTGTTGTTTATTTGACGTTGTTGTTGTTGTTTTTTATTTGACGTTGTTGTTGTTGTTGTTATTGTTTATTTGACGTTGTTGCTGTTGTTGTTGTTGTTTATTTGACGTTGTTATTGTTGTTTATTTGACGTTGTTTTTGTTATTTGACGTTCTTGTTGTATTTGTTGTTGTTGTTGTTGTTTATTTGACGTTGTTGTTGTTGTTGTTGACGTTGTTGTTATTGTTTTTGTTGTTTATTTGATGTTGTTGTAGTTGTTTATTTGACGTTGTTGTTGTTCTTGTTGTTGTTGCTGTTTATTTGCGATATTATTGTTGTTGTTGTTTATTTGACGTTGTTGTTGTTGTTGTTGTTTATTTGACATTGTTGTTGTTGTTGTTATTTATTTGACATTGTTGTTGTTGTTATTCATTTGACGTTGTTGTTGTTGTTTATTTGACGTTGTTGTTGTTGTTGTTGTTGTTTATTTGACGTTGTTTTTGTCATTGTTTTTGTTGTTTATTTGATGTTGTTATTGTTGTTGTTTATTTGACGTTGTTATTATTGTTGTTTATTTGACGTTGTTATTGTTGTTGTTTATTTGACGTTGTTATTGTTGTTGTTGTTGTTGTTGTTTATTTGACGTTGTTGTTACTATTTATTTGACGTTGTTGTTGTTGTTGTTGTTTATTTGACGTTGTTGTTGTTGTGGTTGTTTATTTGACGTTGTTGTTGTTTATTTGACGTTGTTGTTGTTATTTATTTGACGTTGTTGTTGTTGTTGTTTATTTGACATTGTTGTTGTTGTTGTTGTTTATTTGACGTTGTTGTTGTTGTTTATTTGACGTTGTTGTTGTTGACGTTGTTGTTGTTGTTTATTTGACGTTGTTGTTGTTTATTTGACGTAGTTTTTGTTGTTGACGTTGTTGTTGTTGTTATTATTTGTTTATTTCACGATTTTGTTGTTGTTGTTGTTGTTTACTTGACGTTGTTGTTGTTGTTGTTTATTTGACGTTGTTGTTGTTGTTGTTGACGTTGTTGTTGTTGTTGTTTTTGTTTTTTGATTGACGTTGTTGTAGTTGTTTATTTGACGTTGTTGTTGTTCTTGTTGTTGTTGCTGTTTATTTGACGATATTATTGTTGTTGTTGTTGTTTATTTGACGTTGTTGTTGTTGTTGTTGTTGTTTATTTGACGTTGTTGTTGTTGTTGTTATTTATTTGACATTGTTGTTGTTGTTGTTCATTTGACGTTGTTGTTATTGTTTATTTGACGTTGTTGTTGTTGTTGTTGTTTGTTTGACGTTGTTTTTGTCATTGTTTTTGTTGTTTATTTGACGTTGTTATTGTTGTTGTTTATTTGACATTGTTGTTGTTGTTTATTTGACGTTGTTGCTGTTGTTGACGTTGTTGTTCTTGTTTATTTGACGTTGTTGTTATTGTTGTTGTTGTTATTGTTGTTGTTGTTTATTTGACATTGTTGTTGTTGTTGTTGTTGACGTTGTTGTTGTTGTTGTTATTTATTTGACGTTTTTGTTGTTGTTGTTGTTTATTTGATGTTGTTGTTGTTGTTGTTGTTTATTTGATGTTGTTGTTGTTGTTATTTATTTGACGTTGTTGTTGTTGTTTATTTGACATTGTTGTTGTTGTTATTGTTTATTTGACGTTGTTGTTATTGTATATTTGACGTTGTTGTTGTTGTTGTTGTTGTTCACGTTGTTGTTGTTGTTGTTTATTTGACGTTGTTGTTGTTGTTTATTTGATGTTGTTGTTGTTGTTTATTTGACGGTGTTGTTGTTGTTGTTTATTTGACGTTGTTGTTGTTGTTGTTTATTTGACGTTGTTGTTGTTGTTGTTATTTATTTGGCATTGTTGTTGTTGTTGACGTTGTTGTTGTTGTTGTTTATTTGACGTTGTTGTTGTTGTTGTTCACGTTGTTGTTGTTGGTGTTTATTTGACGTTGTTGTTGTTGTTTATTTGACGTTGTTGTTGTTGTTGTTGTATATTTGACGTTGTTGTTGTTGTTTATTTGACGGTGTTATTGTTGTTGTTGTTGTTTATTTGACGTTGTTGTTGTTGTTGTTGTTTATTTGATGTTGTTGTTGTTGATGTTGTTGTTGTTTATTTGACGTTGTTGTTGTTGTTGACATAGTTGTTGTTGTTGTTTATTTCACGTTGTTGATGTAGTTGACGTTGTTGTTTATTTGACGTTGTTGTTGTTTATTTGACATTGTTGTTGTTGTTGACGTTGTTGGTGTTGTTGTTTATTTGACTCTATTTTAGTTGTTGTTGTTTATTTGACGTTGTTGTTGTTGTTTATTTGACGTTTTTGTTATTGACATTGTTGTTGTTGTTGTTTATATGACGTTGTTGTTGTTGTTGTTTATTTGACATAATTGTTGTTGTTGACGTTAATGTTGTTGTTGTTTATTTGACGTTTTTGTTGTTGTTGATGTTGTTGTTGTTGTTGTTTATTTGACGTTGTTGTTATTGTTTATTTGACGTTGTTGTTGTTGTTTATTTGACGTTGTTGTTGTTGTTATTGTTGTTGTTTATTGGACATTGTTGTTGTTGTTGTTGTTGTTTATTTGATGTTGTTGTTGTTGTTTATTTGACGTTGGTGTTGTTGTTGTTTATTTGACGTTGTTGTTGTTGTTTTTTATTTGACGTTGTTGTTGTTGTTGTTATTGTTTATTTGACGTTGTTGCTGTTGTTGTTGTTGTTTATTTGACGTTGTTATTGTTGTTTATTTGACGTTGTTTTTGTTATTTGACGTTCTTGTTGTATTTGTTGTTGTTGTTGTTGTTTATTTGACGTTGTTGTTGTTGTTGTTGACGTTGTTGTTATTGTTTTTGTTGTTTATTTGATGTTGTTGTAGTTGTTTATTTGACGTTGTTGTTGTTCTTGTTGTTGTTGCTGTTTATTTGCGATATTATTGTTGTTGTTGTTTATTTGACGTTGTTGTTGTTGTTGTTGTTTATTTGACATTGTTGTTGTTGTTGTTATTTATTTGACATTGTTGTTGTTGTTATTCATTTGACGTTGTTGTTGTTGTTTATTTGACGTTGTTGTTGTTGTTGTTGTTTATTTGACGTTGTTTTTGTCATTGTTTTTGTTGTTTATTTGATGTTGTTATTGTTGTTGTTTATTTGACGTTGTTATTGTTGTTGTTTATTTGACGTTGTTATTGTTGTTGTTTATTTGACGTTGTTATTGTTGTTGTTGTTGTTGTTGTTTATTTGACGTTGTTGTTACTATTTATTTGACGTTGTTGTTGTTGTTGTTTATTTGACGTTGTTGTTGTTGTGGTTGTTTATTTGACGTTGTTGTTGTTTATTTGACGTTGTTGTTGTTATTTATTTGACGTTGTTGTTGTTGTTGTTTATTTGACATTGTTGTTGTTGTTGTTGTTTATTTGACGTTGTTGTTGTTGTTTATTTGACGTTGTTGTTGTTGACGTTGTTGTTGTTGTTTATTTGACGTTGTTGTTGTTTATTTGACGTAGTTTTTGTTGTTGACGTTGTTGTTGTTGTTATTATTTGTTTATTTCACGATTTTGTTGTTGTTGTTGTTGTTTACTTGACGTTGTTGTTGTTGTTGTTTATTTGACGTTGTTGTTGTTGTTGTTGACGTTGTTGTTGTTGTTGTTTTTGTTTTTTGATTGACGTTGTTGTAGTTGTTTATTTGACGTTGTTGTTGTTCTTGTTGTTGTTGCTGTTTATTTGACGATATTATTGTTGTTGTTGTTGTTTATTTGACGTTGTTGTTGTTGTTGTTGTTTATTTGACGTTGTTGTTGTTGTTGTTATTTATTTGACATTGTTGTTGTTGTTGTTCATTTGACGTTGTTGTTATTGTTTATTTGACGTTGTTGTTGTTGTTGTTGTTTGTTTGACGTTGTTTTTGTCATTGTTTTTGTTGTTTATTTGACGTTGTTATTGTTGTTGTTTATTTGACATTGTTGTTGTTGTTTATTTGACGTTGTTGCTGTTGTTGACGTTGTTGTTCTTGTTTATTTGACGTTGTTGTTATTGTTGTTGTTGTTATTGTTGTTGTTGTTTATTTGACATTGTTGTTGTTGTTGTTGTTGACGTTGTTGTTGTTGTTGTTATTTATTTGACGTTTTTGTTGTTGTTGTTGTTTATTTGATGTTGTTGTTGTTGTTGTTGTTTATTTGATGTTGTTGTTGTTGTTATTTATTTGACGTTGTTGTTGTTGTTTATTTGACATTGTTGTTGTTGTTATTGTTTATTTGACGTTGTTGTTATTGTATATTTGACGTTGTTGTTGTTGTTGTTGTTGTTCACGTTGTTGTTGTTGTTGTTTATTTGACGTTGTTGTTGTTGTTTATTTGATGTTGTTGTTGTTGTTTATTTGACGGTGTTGTTGTTGTTGTTTATTTGACGTTGTTGTTGTTGTTGTTTATTTGACGTTGTTGTTGTTGTTGTTATTTATTTGGCATTGTTGTTGTTGTTGACGTTGTTGTTGTTGTTGTTTATTTGACGTTGTTGTTGTTGTTGTTCACGTTGTTGTTGTTGGTGTTTATTTGACGTTGTTGTTGTTGTTTATTTGACGTTGTTGTTGTTGTTGTTGTATATTTGACGTTGTTGTTGTTGTTTATTTGACGGTGTTATTGTTGTTGTTGTTGTTTATTTGACGTTGTTGTTGTTGTTGTTGTTTATTTGATGTTGTTGTTGTTGATGTTGTTGTTGTTTATTTGACGTTGTTGTTGTTGTTGACATAGTTGTTGTTGTTGTTTATTTCACGTTGTTGATGTAGTTGACGTTGTTGTTTATTTGACGTTGTTGTTGTTTATTTGACATTGTTGTTGTTGTTGACGTTGTTGGTGTTGTTGTTTATTTGACTCTATTTTAGTTGTTGTTGTTTATTTGACGTTGTTGTTGTTGTTTATTTGACGTTTTTGTTATTGACATTGTTGTTGTTGTTGTTTATATGACGTTGTTGTTGTTGTTGTTTATTTGACATAATTGTTGTTGTTGACGTTAATGTTGTTGTTGTTTATTTGACGTTTTTGTTGTTGTTGATGTTGTTGTTGTTGTTGTTTATTTGACGTTGTTGTTATTGTTTATTTGACGTTGTTGTTGTTGTTTATTTGACGTTGTTGTTGTTGTTATTGTTGTTGTTTATTGGACATTGTTGTTGTTGTTGTTGTTGTTTATTTGATGTTGTTGTTGTTGTTTATTTGACGTTGGTGTTGTTGTTGTTTATTTGACGTTGTTGTTGTTGTTGTTTATTTGACGTTATTGTTGTTGTTGACGTTGTTGTTGTTATTTATTTGACGTTGTTGTTGTTGTTTATTTGACGTTGTTGTTGTCGTTGTTGTTGTTTATTTGACGTTGTTGTTGTTGTTTATTTGACGTTGTTGTTGTTGTTGTTATATATTTGACGTTGTTGTTGTTGTTGTTGTTTATTTGACGTTTTGTTGTTGTTGATGTTGTTGTTGTTTTTGTAGTTGTTTATTTGACGTTGTTGTTGTTGTTTATTTGACGTTGTTGTTGTTGTTGTTATTGTTGTTGTTGTTGTTGTTTATTTGACGTTGTTGTTGTTATTTATTTGACGTTGTTGTTGTTGTTGTTGTTTATTTGACGTTGTTGTTGTTGTTGTTTATTTGACGTTGTTGTTGTTGTTGTTGTTTATTTGACGTTGTTGTTGTTATTTATTTGACGTTGTTGTTGTTGTTGTTTATTTGACATTGTTGTTGTTGTTGTTTATTTGACGTTGTTGTTGTTGTTTATTTGACGTTGTTGTTGTTGACGTTGTTGTTGTTGTTTTTTATTTGACGTTGTTGTTGTTTATTTGACGTAGTTGTTGTTGTTGACGTTGTTGTTGTTGTTGTTATTGTTTGTTTATTTAACGATTTTGTTGTTGTTGTTGTTGTTTACTTGACGTTGTTGTTGTTGTTGTTTATTTGACGTTGTTGTTGTTGTTGACGTTGTTGTTGTTGTTTTTGTTGTTTATTTGATGTTGTTGTAGTTGTTTATTTGACGTTGTTGTTGTTCTTGTTGTTGTTGCTGTTTATTTGACGATATTATTGTTGTTGTTGTTTATTTGACGTTGGTGTTGTTGTTGTTTATTTGATGTTTTTGTTGTTGTTGATGTTGTTGTTGTTGTTTATTTGACGTTGTTGTTGTTGTTGTTATTGTTGTTGTTATTTGACGTTGTTGTTGTTGTTGTTGTTATTTATTTGACATTGTTGTTGTTGTTGACGTTGTTGTTGTTGTTTATTTGACATTGTTGTTGTTGTTGTTGTTTATTTGACGTTGTTGTTGTTGTTTATTTGACGTAGTTGTTGTTGTTGACATTGTTGTTGTTGTTGTTGTATATTTGACGTTTTTGTTGTTGTTGACGTTGTTGTTGTTGTTATTGTTTGTTTATTTAACGATTTTGTTGTTGTTGTTGTTGTTTACTTGACGTTGTTGTTGTTGTTTATTTGACGTTGTTGTTGTTGTTGTTGTTGACGTTGTTGTTATTGTTTTTGTTGTTTATTTGATGTTGTTGTAGTTGTTTATTTGACGTTGTTGTTGTTCTTGTTGTTGTTGCTGTTTATTTGCGATATTATTGTTGTTGTTGTTTATTTGACGTTGTTGTTGTTGTTGTTGTTTATTTGACATTGTTGTTGTTGTTGTTATTTATTTGACATTGTTGTTGTTGTTATTCATTTGACGTTGTTGTTGTTGTTTATTTGACGTTGTTGTTGTTGTTGTTGTTTATTTGACGTTGTTTTTGTCATTGTTTTTGTTGTTTATTTGATGTTGTTATTGTTGTTGTTTATTTGACGTTGTTATTGTTGTTGTTTATTTGACGTTGTTATTGTTGTTGTTTATTTGACGTTGTTATTGTTGTTGTTGTTGTTGTTGTTTATTTGACGTTGTTGTTACTATTTATTTGACGTTGTTGTTGTTGTTGTTGTTTATTTGACGTTGTTGTTGTTGTGGTTGTTTATTTGACGTTGTTGTTGTTTATTTGACGTTGTTGTTGTTATTTATTTGACGTTGTTGTTGTTGTTGTTTATTTGACATTGTTGTTGTTGTTGTTGTTTATTTGACGTTGTTGTTGTTGTTTATTTGACGTTGTTGTTGTTGACGTTGTTGTTGTTGTTTATTTGACGTTGTTGTTGTTTATTTGACGTAGTTTTTGTTGTTGACGTTGTTGTTGTTGTTATTATTTGTTTATTTCACGATTTTGTTGTTGTTGTTGTTGTTGTTTACTTGACGTTGTTGTTGTTGTTTATTTGACGTTGTTGTTGTTGTTGTTGACGTTGTTGTTGTTGTTTTTGTTTTTTGATTGACGTTGTTGTAGTTGTTTATTTGACGTTGTTGTTGTTCTTGTTGTTGTTGCTGTTTATTTGACGATATTATTGTTGTTGTTGTTGTTTATTTGACGTTGTTGTTGTTGTTGTTGTTGTTTATTTGACGTTGTTGTTGTTGTTGTTATTTATTTGACATTGTTGTTGTTGTTGTTCATTTGACGTTGTTGTTATTGTTTATTTGACGTTGTTGTTGTTGTTGTTGTTTGTTTGACGTTGTTTTTGTCATTGTTTTTGTTGTTTATTTGACGTTGTTATTGTTGTTGTTTATTTGACATTGTTGTTGTTGTTTATTTGACGTTGTTGCTGTTGTTGACGTTGTTGTTCTTGTTTATTTGACGTTGTTGTTATTGTTGTTGTTGTTATTGTTGTTGTTGTTTATTTGACATTGTTGTTGTTGTTGTTGTTGACGTTGTTGTTGTTGTTGTTATTTATTTGACGTTTTTGTTGTTGTTGTTGTTTATTTGATGTTGTTGTTGTTGTTGTTGTTTATTTGATGTTGTTGTTGTTGTTATTTATTTGACGTTGTTGTTGTTGTTTATTTGACATTGTTGTTGTTGTTATTGTTTATTTGACGTTGTTGTTATTGTATATTTGACGTTGTTGTTGTTGTTGTTGTTGTTGTTCACGTTGTTGTTGTTGTTGTTTATTTGACGTTGTTGTTGTTGTTTATTTGATGTTGTTGTTGTTGTTTATTTGACGGTGTTGTTGTTGTTGTTTATTTGACGTTGTTGTTGTTGTTGTTTATTTGACGTTGTTGTTGTTGTTGTTATTTATTTGGCATTGTTGTTGTTGTTGACGTTGTTGTTGTTGTTGTTTATTTGACGTTGTTATTGTTGTTGTTCACGTTGTTGTTGTTGGTGTTTATTTGACGTTGTTGTTGTTGTTTATTTGACGTTGTTGTTGTTGTTGTTGTATATTTGACGTTGTTGTTGTTGTTTATTTGACGGTGTTATTGTTGTTGTTGTTGTTTATTTGACGTTGTTGTTGTTGTTGTTGTTTATTTGATGTTGTTGTTGTTGATGTTGTTGTTGTTTATTTGACGTTGTTGTTGTTGTTGACATAGTTGTTGTTGTTGTTTATTTCACGTTGTTGATGTAGTTGACGTTGTTGTTTATTTGACGTTGTTGTTGTTTATTTGACATTGTTGTTGTTGTTGACGTTGTTGGTGTTGTTGTTTATTTGACTCTATTTTAGTTGTTGTTGTTTATTTGACGTTGTTGTTGTTGTTTATTTGACGTTTTTGTTATTGACATTGTTGTTGTTGTTGTTTATATGACGTTGTTGTTGTTGTTGTTTATTTGACATAATTGTTGTTGTTGACGTTAATGTTGTTGTTGTTTATTTGACGTTTTTGTTGTTGTTGATGTTGTTGTTGTTGTTGTTTATTTGACGTTGTTGTTATTGTTTATTTGACGTTGTTGTTGTTGTTTATTTGACGTTGTTGTTGTTGTTATTGTTGTTGTTTATTGGACATTGTTGTTGTTGTTGTTGTTGTTTATTTGATGTTGTTGTTGTTGTTTATTTGACGTTGGTGTTGTTGTTGTTTATTTGACGTTGTTGTTGTTGTTTTTTATTTGACGTTGTTGTTGTTGTTGTTATTGTTTATTTGACGTTGTTGCTGTTGTTGTTGTTGTTTATTTGACGTTGTTATTGTTGTTTATTTGACGTTGTTTTTGTTATTTGACGTTCTTGTTGTATTTGTTGTTGTTGTTGTTGTTTATTTGACGTTGTTGTTGTTGTTGTTGACGTTGTTGTTATTGTATTTGTTGTTTATTTGATGTTGTTGTAGTTGTTTATTTGACGTTGTTGTTGTTCTTGTTGTTGTTGCTGTTTATTTGCGATATTATTGTTGTTGTTGTTTATTTGACGTTGTTGTTGTTGTTGTTTATTTGACATTGTTGTTGTTGTTGTTATTTATTTGACATTGTTGTTGTTGTTATTCATTTGACGTTGTTGTTGTTGTTTATTTGACGTTGTTGTTGTTGTTGTTGTTTATTTGACGTTGTTTTTGTCATTGTTTTTGTTGTTTATTTGATGTTGTTATTGTTGTTGTTTATTTGACGTTGTTATTGTTGTTGTTTATTTGACGTTGTTATTGTTGTTGTTTATTTGACGTTGTTATTGTTGTTGTTGTTGTTGTTGTTTATTTGACGTTGTTGTTACTATTTATTTGACGTTGTTGTTGTTGTTGTTGTTTATTTGACGTTGTTGTTGTTGTGGTTGTTTATTTGACGTTGTTGTTGTTTATTTGACGTTGTTGTTGTTATTTATTTGACGTTGTTGTTGTTGTTGTTTATTTGACATTGTTGTTGTTGTTGTTGTTTATTTGACGTTGTTGTTGTTGTTTATTTGACGTTGTTGTTGTTGACGTTGTTGTTGTTGTTTATTTGACGTTGTTGTTGTTTATTTGACGTAGTTTTTGTTGTTGACGTTGTTGTTGTTGTTATTATTTGTTTATTTCACGATTTTGTTGTTGTTGTTGTTGTTGTTTACTTGACGTTGTTGTTGTTGTTGTTTATTTGACGTTGTTGTTGTTGTTGTTGACGTTGTTGTTGTTGTTTTTGTTTTTTGATTGACGTTGTTGTAGTTGTTTATTTGACGTTGTTGTTGTTCTTGTTGTTGTTGCTGTTTATTTGACGATATTATTGTTGTTGTTGTTGTTTATTTGACGTTGTTGTTGTTGTTGTTGTTTATTTGACGTTGTTGTTGTTGTTGTTATTTATTTGACATTGTTGTTGTTGTTGTTCATTTGACGTTGTTGTTATTGTTTATTTGACGTTGTTGTTGTTGTTGTTGTTTGTTTGACGTTGTTTTTGTCATTGTTTTTGTTGTTTATTTGACGTTGTTATTGTTGTTGTTTATTTGACATTGTTGTTGTTGTTTATTTGACGTTGTTGCTGTTGTTGACGTTGTTGTTCTTGTTTATTTGACGTTGTTGTTATTGTTGTTGTTGTTATTGTTGTTGTTGTTTATTTGACATTGTTGTTGTTGTTGTTGACGTTGTTGTTGTTGTTGTTATTTATTTGACGTTTTTGTTGTTGTTGTTGTTTATTTGATGTTGTTGTTGTTGTTGTTGTTGTTTATTTGATGTTGTTGTTGTTGTTATTTATTTGACGTTGTTGTTGTTGTTTATTTGACATTGTTGTTGTTGTTATTGTTTATTTGACGTTGTTGTTATTGTATATTTGACGTTGTTGTTGTTGTTGTTGTTGTTCACGTTGTTGTTGTTGTTGTTTATTTGACGTTGTTGTTGTTGTTTATTTGATGTTGTTGTTGTTGTTTATTTGACGGTGTTGTTGTTGTTGTTTATTTGACGTTGTTGTTGTTGTTGTTTATTTGACGTTGTTGTTGTTGTTGTTATTTATTTGGCATTGTTGTTGTTGTTGACGTTGTTGTTGTTGTTGTTTATTTGACGTTGTTATTGTTGTTGTTCACGTTGTTGTTGTTGGTGTTTATTTGACGTTGTTGTTGTTGTTTATTTGACGTTGTTGTTGTTGTTGTTGTATATTTGACGTTGTTGTTGTTGTTTATTTGACGGTGTTATTGTTGTTGTTGTTGTTTATTTGACGTTGTTGTTGTTGTTGTTGTTTATTTGATGTTGTTGTTGTTGATGTTGTTGTTGTTTATTTGACGTTGTTGTTGTTGTTGACATAGTTGTTGTTGTTGTTTATTTCACGTTGTTGATGTAGTTGACGTTGTTGTTTATTTGACGTTGTTGTTGTTTATTTGACATTGTTGTTGTTGTTGACGTTGTTGGTGTTGTTGTTTATTTGACTCTATTTTAGTTGTTGTTGTTTATTTGACGTTGTTGTTGTTGTTTATTTGACGTTTTTGTTATTGACATTGTTGTTGTTGTTGTTTATATGACGTTGTTGTTGTTGTTGTTTATTTGACATAATTGTTGTTGTTGACGTTAATGTTGTTGTTGTTTATTTGACGTTTTTGTTGTTGTTGATGTTGTTGTTGTTGTTGTTTATTTGACGTTGTTGTTATTGTTTATTTGACGTTGTTGTTGTTGTTTATTTGACGTTGTTGTTGTTGTTATTGTTGTTGTTTATTGGACATTGTTGTTGTTGTTGTTGTTGTTTATTTGATGTTGTTGTTGTTGTTTATTTGACGTTGGTGTTGTTGTTGTTTATTTGACGTTGTTGTTGTTGTTTTTTATTTGACGTTGTTGTTGTTGTTGTTATTGTTTATTTGACGTTGTTGCTGTTGTTGTTGTTGTTTATTTGACGTTGTTATTGTTGTTTATTTGACGTTGTTTTTGTTATTTGACGTTCTTGTTGTATTTGTTGTTGTTGTTGTTGTTTATTTGACGTTGTTGTTGTTGTTGTTGACGTTGTTGTTATTGTATTTGTTGTTTATTTGATGTTGTTGTAGTTGTTTATTTGACGTTGTTGTTGTTCTTGTTGTTGTTGCTGTTTATTTGCGATATTATTGTTGTTGTTGTTTATTTGACGTTGTTGTTGTTGTTGTTTATTTGACATTGTTGTTGTTGTTGTTATTTATTTGACATTGTTGTTGTTGTTATTCATTTGACGTTGTTGTTGTTGTTTATTTGACGTTGTTGTTGTTGTTGTTGTTTATTTGACGTTGTTTTTGTCATTGTTTTTGTTGTTTATTTGATGTTGTTATTGTTGTTGTTTATTTGACGTTGTTATTGTTGTTGTTTATTTGACGTTGTTATTGTTGTTGTTTATTTGACGTTGTTATTGTTGTTGTTGTTGTTGTTGTTTATTTGACGTTGTTGTTACTATTTATTTGACGTTGTTGTTGTTGTTGTTGTTTATTTGACGTTGTTGTTGTTGTGGTTGTTTATTTGACGTTGTTGTTGTTTATTTGACGTTGTTGTTGTTATTTATTTGACGTTGTTGTTGTTGTTGTTTATTTGACATTGTTGTTGTTGTTGTTGTTTATTTGACGTTGTTGTTGTTGTTTATTTGACGTTGTTGTTGTTGACGTTGTTGTTGTTGTTTATTTGACGTTGTTGTTGTTGTTATTGTTGTTGTTTATTGGACATTGTTGTTGTTGTTGTTGTTGTTTATTTGATGTTGTTGTTGTTGTTTATTTGACGTTGGTGTTGTTGTTGTTTATTTGACGTTGTTGTTGTTGTTTTTTATTTGACGTTGTTGTTGTTGTTGTTATTGTTTATTTGACGTTGTTGCTGTTGTTGTTGTTGTTTATTTGACGTTGTTATTGTTGTTTATTTGACGTTGTTTTTGTTATTTGACGTTCTTGTTGTATTTGTTGTTGTTGTTGTTGTTTATTTGACGTTGTTGTTGTTGTTGTTGACGTTGTTGTTATTGTATTTGTTGTTTATTTGATGTTGTTGTAGTTGTTTATTTGACGTTGTTGTTGTTCTTGTTGTTGTTGCTGTTTATTTGCGATATTATTGTTGTTGTTGTTTATTTGACGTTGTTGTTGTTGTTGTTTATTTGACATTGTTGTTGTTGTTGTTATTTATTTGACATTGTTGTTGTTGTTATTCATTTGACGTTGTTGTTGTTGTTTATTTGACGTTGTTGTTGTTGTTGTTGTTTATTTGACGTTGTTTTTGTCATTGTTTTTGTTGTTTATTTGATGTTGTTATTGTTGTTGTTTATTTGACGTTGTTATTGTTGTTGTTTATTTGACGTTGTTATTGTTGTTGTTTATTTGACGTTGTTATTGTTGTTGTTGTTGTTGTTGTTTATTTGACGTTGTTGTTACTATTTATTTGACGTTGTTGTTGTTGTTGTTGTTTATTTGACGTTGTTGTTGTTGTGGTTGTTTATTTGACGTTGTTGTTGTTTATTTGACGTTGTTGTTGTTATTTATTTGACGTTGTTGTTGTTGTTGTTTATTTGACATTGTTGTTGTTGTTGTTGTTTATTTGACGTTGTTGTTGTTGTTTATTTGACGTTGTTGTTGTTGACGTTGTTGTTGTTGTTTATTTGACGTTGTTGTTGTTTATTTGACGTAGTTTTTGTTGTTGACGTTGTTGTTGTTGTTATTATTTGTTTATTTCACGATTTTGTTGTTGTTGTTGTTGTTGTTTACTTGACGTTGTTGTTGTTGTTGTTTATTTGACGTTGTTGTTGTTGTTGTTGACGTTGTTGTTGTTGTTTTTGTTTTTTGATTGACGTTGTTGTAGTTGTTTATTTGACGTTGTTGTTGTTCTTGTTGTTGTTGCTGTTTATTTGACGATATTATTGTTGTTGTTGTTGTTTATTTGACGTTGTTGTTGTTGTTGTTGTTTATTTGACGTTGTTGTTGTTGTTGTTATTTATTTGACATTGTTGTTGTTGTTGTTCATTTGACGTTGTTGTTATTGTTTATTTGACGTTGTTGTTGTTGTTGTTGTTTGTTTGACGTTGTTTTTGTCATTGTTTTTGTTGTTTATTTGACGTTGTTATTGTTGTTGTTTATTTGACATTGTTGTTGTTGTTTATTTGACGTTGTTGCTGTTGTTGACGTTGTTGTTCTTGTTTATTTGACGTTGTTGTTATTGTTGTTGTTGTTATTGTTGTTGTTGTTTATTTGACATTGTTGTTGTTGTTGTTGACGTTGTTGTTGTTGTTGTTATTTATTTGACGTTTTTGTTGTTGTTGTTGTTTATTTGATGTTGTTGTTGTTGTTGTTGTTGTTTATTTGATGTTGTTGTTGTTGTTATTTATTTGACGTTGTTGTTGTTGTTTATTTGACATTGTTGTTGTTGTTATTGTTTATTTGACGTTGTTGTTATTGTATATTTGACGTTGTTGTTGTTGTTGTTGTTGTTGTTCACGTTGTTGTTGTTGTTGTTTATTTGACGTTGTTGTTGTTGTTTATTTGATGTTGTTGTTGTTGTTTATTTGACGGTGTTGTTGTTGTTGTTTATTTGACGTTGTTGTTGTTGTTGTTTATTTGACGTTGTTGTTGTTGTTGTTATTTATTTGGCATTGTTGTTGTTGTTGACGTTGTTGTTGTTGTTGTTTATTTGACGTTGTTATTGTTGTTGTTCACGTTGTTGTTGTTGGTGTTTATTTGACGTTGTTGTTGTTGTTTATTTGACGTTGTTGTTGTTGTTGTTGTATATTTGACGTTGTTGTTGTTGTTTATTTGACGGTGTTATTGTTGTTGTTGTTGTTTATTTGACGTTGTTGTTGTTGTTGTTGTTTATTTGATGTTGTTGTTGTTGATGTTGTTGTTGTTTATTTGACGTTGTTGTTGTTGTTGACATAGTTGTTGTTGTTGTTTATTTCACGTTGTTGATGTAGTTGACGTTGTTGTTTATTTGACGTTGTTGTTGTTTATTTGACATTGTTGTTGTTGTTGACGTTGTTGGTGTTGTTGTTTATTTGACTCTATTTTAGTTGTTGTTGTTTATTTGACGTTGTTGTTGTTGTTTATTTGACGTTTTTGTTATTGACATTGTTGTTGTTGTTGTTTATATGACGTTGTTGTTGTTGTTGTTTATTTGACATAATTGTTGTTGTTGACGTTAATGTTGTTGTTGTTTATTTGACGTTTTTGTTGTTGTTGATGTTGTTGTTGTTGTTGTTTATTTGACGTTGTTGTTATTGTTTATTTGACGTTGTTGTTGTTGTTTATTTGACGTTGTTGTTGTTGTTATTGTTGTTGTTTATTGGACATTGTTGTTGTTGTTGTTGTTGTTTATTTGATGTTGTTGTTGTTGTTTATTTGACGTTGGTGTTGTTGTTGTTTATTTGACGTTGTTGTTGTTGTTTTTTATTTGACGTTGTTGTTGTTGTTGTTATTGTTTATTTGACGTTGTTGCTGTTGTTGTTGTTGTTTATTTGACGTTGTTATTGTTGTTTATTTGACGTTGTTTTTGTTATTTGACGTTCTTGTTGTATTTGTTGTTGTTGTTGTTGTTTATTTGACGTTGTTGTTGTTGTTGTTGACGTTGTTGTTATTGTATTTGTTGTTTATTTGATGTTGTTGTAGTTGTTTATTTGACGTTGTTGTTGTTCTTGTTGTTGTTGCTGTTTATTTGCGATATTATTGTTGTTGTTGTTTATTTGACGTTGTTGTTGTTGTTGTTTATTTGACATTGTTGTTGTTGTTGTTATTTATTTGACATTGTTGTTGTTGTTATTCATTTGACGTTGTTGTTGTTGTTTATTTGACGTTGTTGTTGTTGTTGTTGTTTATTTGACGTTGTTTTTGTCATTGTTTTTGTTGTTTATTTGATGTTGTTATTGTTGTTGTTTATTTGACGTTGTTATTGTTGTTGTTTATTTGACGTTGTTATTGTTGTTGTTTATTTGACGTTGTTATTGTTGTTGTTGTTGTTGTTGTTTATTTGACGTTGTTGTTACTATTTATTTGACGTTGTTGTTGTTGTTGTTGTTTATTTGACGTTGTTGTTGTTGTGGTTGTTTATTTGACGTTGTTGTTGTTTATTTGACGTTGTTGTTGTTATTTATTTGACGTTGTTGTTGTTGTTGTTTATTTGACATTGTTGTTGTTGTTGTTGTTTATTTGACGTTGTTGTTGTTGTTTATTTGACGTTGTTGTTGTTGACGTTGTTGTTGTTGTTTATTTGACGTTGTTGTTGTTTATTTGACGTAGTTTTTGTTGTTGACGTTGTTGTTGTTGTTATTATTTGTTTATTTCACGATTTTGTTGTTGTTGTTGTTGTTGTTTACTTGACGTTGTTGTTGTTGTTGTTTATTTGACGTTGTTGTTGTTGTTGTTGACGTTGTTGTTGTTGTTTTTGTTTTTTGATTGACGTTGTTGTAGTTGTTTATTTGACGTTGTTGTTGTTCTTGTTGTTGTTGCTGTTTATTTGACGATATTATTGTTGTTGTTGTTGTTTATTTGACGTTGTTGTTGTTGTTGTTGTTTATTTGACGTTGTTGTTGTTGTTGTTATTTATTTGACATTGTTGTTGTTGTTGTTCATTTGACGTTGTTGTTATTGTTTATTTGACGTTGTTGTTGTTGTTGTTGTTTGTTTGACGTTGTTTTTGTCATTGTTTTTGTTGTTTATTTGACGTTGTTATTGTTGTTGTTTATTTGACATTGTTGTTGTTGTTTATTTGACGTTGTTGCTGTTGTTGACGTTGTTGTTCTTGTTTATTTGACGTTGTTGTTATTGTTGTTGTTGTTATTGTTGTTGTTGTTTATTTGACATTGTTGTTGTTGTTGTTGACGTTGTTGTTGTTGTTGTTATTTATTTGACGTTTTTGTTGTTGTTGTTGTTTATTTGATGTTGTTGTTGTTGTTGTTGTTGTTTATTTGATGTTGTTGTTGTTGTTATTTATTTGACGTTGTTGTTGTTGTTTATTTGACATTGTTGTTGTTGTTATTGTTTATTTGACGTTGTTGTTATTGTATATTTGACGTTGTTGTTGTTGTTGTTGTTGTTCACGTTGTTGTTGTTGTTGTTTATTTGACGTTGTTGTTGTTGTTTATTTGATGTTGTTGTTGTTGTTTATTTGACGGTGTTGTTGTTGTTGTTTATTTGACGTTGTTGTTGTTGTTGTTTATTTGACGTTGTTGTTGTTGTTGTTATTTATTTGGCATTGTTGTTGTTGTTGACGTTGTTGTTGTTGTTGTTTATTTGACGTTGTTGTTGTTGTTGTTCACGTTGTTGTTGTTGGTGTTTATTTGACGTTGTTGTTGTTGTTTATTTGACGTTGTTGTTGTTGTTGTTGTATATTTGACGTTGTTGTTGTTGTTTATTTGACGGTGTTATTGTTGTTGTTGTTGTTTATTTGACGTTGTTGTTGTTGTTGTTGTTTATTTGATGTTGTTGTTGTTGATGTTGTTGTTGTTTATTTGACGTTGTTGTTGTTGTTGACATAGTTGTTGTTGTTGTTTATTTCACGTTGTTGATGTAGTTGACGTTGTTGTTTATTTGACGTTGTTGTTGTTTATTTGACATTGTTGTTGTTGTTGACGTTGTTGGTGTTGTTGTTTATTTGACTCTATTTTAGTTGTTGTTGTTTATTTGACGTTGTTGTTGTTGTTTATTTGACGTTTTTGTTATTGACATTGTTGTTGTTGTTGTTTATATGACGTTGTTGTTGTTGTTGTTTATTTGACATAATTGTTGTTGTTGACGTTAATGTTGTTGTTGTTTATTTGACGTTTTTGTTGTTGTTGATGTTGTTGTTGTTGTTGTTTATTTGACGTTGTTGTTATTGTTTATTTGACGTTGTTGTTGTTGTTTATTTGACGTTGTTGTTGTTGTTATTGTTGTTGTTTATTGGACATTGTTGTTGTTGTTGTTGTTGTTTATTTGATGTTGTTGTTGTTGTTTATTTGACGTTGGTGTTGTTGTTGTTTATTTGACGTTGTTGTTGTTGTTTTTTATTTGACGTTGTTGTTGTTGTTGTTATTGTTTATTTGACGTTGTTGCTGTTGTTGTTGTTGTTTATTTGACGTTGTTATTGTTGTTTATTTGACGTTGTTTTTGTTATTTGACGTTCTTGTTGTATTTGTTGTTGTTGTTGTTGTTTATTTGACGTTGTTGTTGTTGTTGTTGACGTTGTTGTTATTGTTTTTGTTGTTTATTTGATGTTGTTGTAGTTGTTTATTTGACGTTGTTGTTGTTCTTGTTGTTGTTGCTGTTTATTTGCGATATTATTGTTGTTGTTGTTTATTTGACGTTGTTGTTGTTGTTGTTGTTTATTTGACATTGTTGTTGTTGTTGTTATTTATTTGACATTGTTGTTGTTGTTATTCATTTGACGTTGTTGTTGTTGTTTATTTGACGTTGTTGTTGTTGTTGTTTATTTGACGTTGTTTTTGTCATTGTTTTTGTTGTTTATTTGATGTTGTTATTGTTGTTGTTTATTTGACGTTGTTATTGTTGTTGTTTATTTGACGTTGTTATTGTTGTTGTTTATTTGACGTTGTTATTGTTGTTGTTGTTGTTGTTGTTTATTTGACGTTGTTGTTACTATTTATTTGACGTTGTTGTTGTTGTTGTTGTTTATTTGACGTTGTTGTTGTTGTGGTTGTTTATTTGACGTTGTTGTTGTTTATTTGACGTTGTTGTTGTTATTTATTTGACGTTGTTGTTGTTGTTGTTTATTTGACATTGTTGTTGTTGTTGTTGTTTATTTGACGTTGTTGTTGTTGTTTATTTGACGTTGTTGTTGTTGACGTTGTTGTTGTTGTTTATTTGACGTTGTTGTTGTTTATTTGACGTAGTTTTTGTTGTTGACGTTGTTGTTGTTGTTATTATTTGTTTATTTCACGATTTTGTTGTTGTTGTTGTTGTTGTTTACTTGACGTTGTTGTTGTTGTTGTTTATTTGACGTTGTTGTTGTTGTTGTTGACGTTGTTGTTGTTGTTTTTGTTTTTTGATTGACGTTGTTGTAGTTGTTTATTTGACGTTGTTGTTGTTCTTGTTGTTGTTGCTGTTTATTTGACGATATTATTGTTGTTGTTGTTGTTTATTTGACGTTGTTGTTGTTGTTGTTGTTTATTTGACGTTGTTGTTGTTGTTGTTATTTATTTGACATTGTTGTTGTTGTTGTTCATTTGACGTTGTTGTTATTGTTTATTTGACGTTGTTGTTGTTGTTGTTGTTTGTTTGACGTTGTTTTTGTCATTGTTTTTGTTGTTTATTTGACGTTGTTATTGTTGTTGTTTATTTGACATTGTTGTTGTTGTTTATTTGACGTTGTTGCTGTTGTTGACGTTGTTGTTCTTGTTTATTTGACGTTGTTGTTATTGTTGTTGTTGTTATTGTTGTTGTTGTTTATTTGACATTGTTGTTGTTGTTGTTGTTGACGTTGTTGTTGTTGTTGTTATTTATTTGACGTTTTTGTTGTTGTTGTTGTTTATTTGATGTTGTTGTTGTTGTTGTTGTTGTTTATTTGATGTTGTTGTTGTTGTTATTTATTTGACGTTGTTGTTGTTGTTTATTTGACATTGTTGTTGTTGTTATTGTTTATTTGACGTTGTTGTTATTGTATATTTGACGTTGTTGTTGTTGTTGTTGTTGTTCACGTTGTTGTTGTTGTTGTTTATTTGACGTTGTTGTTGTTGTTTATTTGATGTTGTTGTTGTTGTTTATTTGACGGTGTTGTTGTTGTTGTTTATTTGACGTTGTTGTTGTTGTTGTTTATTTGACGTTGTTGTTGTTGTTGTTATTTATTTGGCATTGTTGTTGTTGTTGACGTTGTTGTTGTTGTTGTTTATTTGAC
Source organism: Vicia faba (assembly GCA_948472305.1). Classification (NCBI taxonomy): domain Eukaryota; kingdom Viridiplantae; phylum Streptophyta; class Magnoliopsida; order Fabales; family Fabaceae; genus Vicia; species Vicia faba. Next base: position 405,590,153 of record OX451739.1, on the reverse strand, counting down.
GTTGTTGTTGTTGTTGTTCACGTTGTTGTTGTTGGTGTTTATTTGACGTTGTTGTTGTTGTTTATTTGACGTTGTTGTTGTTGTTGTTGTATATTTGACGTTGTTGTTGTTGTTTATTTGACGGTGTTATTGTTGTTGTTGTTGTTTATTTGACGTTGTTGTTGTTGTTGTTGTTTATTTGATGTTGTTGTTGTTGATGTTGTTGTTGTTTATTTGACGTTGTTGTTGTTGTTGACATAGTTGTTGTTGTTGTTTATTTCACGTTGTTGATGTAGTTGACGTTGTTGTTTATTTGACGTTGTTGTTGTTTATTTGACATTGTTGTTGTTGTTGACGTTGTTGGTGTTGTTGTTTATTTGACTCTATTTTAGTTGTTGTTGTTTATTTGACGTTGTTGTTGTTGTTTATTTGACGTTTTTGTTATTGACATTGTTGTTGTTGTTGTTTATATGACGTTGTTGTTGTTGTTGTTTATTTGACATAATTGTTGTTGTTGACGTTAATGTTGTTGTTGTTTATTTGACGTTTTTGTTGTTGTTGATGTTGTTGTTGTTGTTGTTTATTTGACGTTGTTGTTATTGTTTATTTGACGTTGTTGTTGTTGTTTATTTGACGTTGTTGTTGTTGTTATTGTTGTTGTTTATTGGACATTGTTGTTGTTGTTGTTGTTTATTTGATGTTGTTGTTGTTGTTTATTTGACGTTGGTGTTGTTGTTGTTTATTTGACGTTGTTGTTGTTGTTTTTTATTTGACGTTGTTGTTGTTGTTGTTATTGTTTATTTGACGTTGTTGCTGTTGTTGTTGTTGTTTATTTGACGTTGTTATTGTTGTTTATTTGACGTTGTTTTTGTTATTTGACGTTCTTGTTGTATTTGTTGTTGTTGTTGTTGTTTATTTGACGTTGTTGTTGTTGTTGTTGACGTTGTTGTTATTGTTTTTGTTGTTTATTTGATGTTGTTGTAGTTGTTTATTTGACGTTGTTGTTGTTCTTGTTGTTGTTGCTGTTTATTTGCGATATTATTGTTGTTGTTGTTTATTTGACGTTGTTGTTGTTGTTGTTCTTTATTTGACATTGTTGTTGTTGTTGTTATTTATTTGACATTGTTGTTGTTGTTATTCATTTGACGTTGTTGTTGTTGTTTATTTGACGTTGTTGTTGTTGTTGTTGTTTATTTGACGTTGTTTTTGTCATTGTTTTTGTTGTTTATTTGATGTTGTTATTGTTGTTGTTTATTTGACGTTGTTATTGTTGATGTTTATTTGACGTTGTTATTGTTGTTGTTTATTTGACGTTGTTATTGTTGTTGTTGTTGTTGTTGTTTATTTGACGTTGTTGTTACTATTTATTTGACGTTGTTGTTGTTGTTGTTGTTTATTTGACGTTGTTGTTGTTGTGGTTGTTTATTTGACGTTGTTGTTGTTTATTTGACGTTGTTGTTGTTATTTATTTGACGTTGTTGTTGTTGTTGTTGTTTATTTGACATTGTTGTTGTTGTTGTTGTTTATTTGACGTTGTTGTTGTTGTTTATTTGACGTTGTTGTTGTTGACGTTGTTGTTGTTGTTTATTTGACGTTGTTGTTGTTTATTTGACGTAGTTTTTGTTGTTGACGTTGTTGTTGTTGTTATTATTTGTTTATTTCACGATTTTGTTGTTGTTGTTGTTGTTTACTTGACGTTGTTGTTGTTGTTGTTTATTTGACGTTGTTGTTGTTGTTGTTGACGTTGTTGTTGTTGTTGTTTTTGTTTTTTGATTGACGTTGTTGTAGTTGTTTATTTGACGTTGTTGTTGTTCTTGTTGTTGTTGCTGTTTATTTGACGATATTATTGTTGTTGTTGTTGTTTATTTGACGTTGTTGTTGTTGTTGTTGTTTATTTGACGTTGTTGTTGTTGTTGTTATTTATTTGACATTGTTGTTGTTGTTGTTCATTTGACGTTGTTGTTATTGTTTATTTGACGTTGTTGTTGTTGTTGTTGTTTGTTTGACGTTGTTTTTGTCATTGTTTTTGTTGTTTATTTGACGTTGTTATTGTTGTTGTTTATTTGACATTGTTGTTGTTGTTTATTTGACGTTGTTGCTGTTGTTGACGTTGTTGTTCTTGTTTATTTGACGTTGTTGTTATTGTTGTTGTTGTTTATTTGACATTGTTGTTGTTGTTGTTGTTGACGTTGTTGTTGTTGTTGTTATTTATTTGACGTTTTTGTTGTTGTTGTTGTTTATTTGATGTTGTTGTTGTTGTTGTTGTTTATTTGATGTTGTTGTTGTTGTTATTTATTTGACGTTGTTGTAATTGTTTATTTGACATTGTTGTTGTTGTTATTGTTTATTTGACGTTGTTGTTATTGTATATTTGACGTTGTTGTTGTTGTTGTTGTTGTTGTTCACGTTGTTGTTGTTGTTGTTTATTTGACGTTGTTGTTGTTGTTTATTTGATGTTGTTGTTGTTGTTTATTTGACGGTGTTGTTGTTGTTGTTTATTTGACGTTGTTGTTGTTGTTGTTTATTTGACGTTGTTGTTGTTGTTGTTATTTATTTGGCATTGTTGTTGTTGTTGACGTTGTTGTTGTTGTTGTTTATTTGACGTTGTTGTTGTTGTTGTTCACGTTGTTGTTGTTGGTGTTTATTTGACGTTGTTGTTGTTGTTTATTTGACGTTGTTGTTGTTGTTGTTGTATATTTGACGTTGTTGTTGTTGTTGTTTATTTGACGGTGTTATTGTTGTTGTTGTTGTTTATTTGACGTTGTTGTTGTTGTTGTTGTTTATTTGATGTTGTTGTTGTTGATGTTGTTGTTGTTTATTTGACGTTGTTGTTGTTGTTGACATAGTTGTTGTTGTTGTTTATTTCACGTTGTTGATGTAGTTGACGTTGTTGTTTATTTGACGTTGTTGTTGTTTATTTGACATTGTTGTTGTTGTTGACGTTGTTGGTGTTGTTGTTTATTTGACTCTATTTTAGTTGTTGTTGTTTATTTGACGTTGTTGTTGTTGTTTATTTGACGTTTTTGTTATTGACATTGTTGTTGTTGTTGTTTATATGACGTTGTTGTTGTTGTTGTTTATTTGACATAATTGTTGTTGTTGACGTTAATGTTGTTGTTGTTTATTTGACGTTTTTGTTGTTGTTGTTGATGTTGTTGTTGTTGTTGTTTATTTGACGTTGTTGTTATTGTTTATTTGACGTTGTTGTTGTTGTTGTTTATTTGACGTTGTTGTTGTTGTTGTTGTTGTTGTTTATTGGACATTGTTGTTGTTGTTGTTGTTTATTTGATGTTGTTGTTGTTGTTTATTTGACGTTGGTGTTGTTGTTGTTTATTTGACGTTGTTGTTGTTGTTTTTTATTTGACGTTGTTGTTGTTGTTGTTATTGTTTATTTGACGTTGTTGCTGTTGTTGTTGTTGTTTATTTGACGTTGTTATTGTTGTTTATTTGACATTGTTTTTGTTATTTGACGTTCTTGTTGTATTTGTTGTTGTTGTTGTTGCTTATTTGACGTTGTTGTTATTATTGTTGTTTATTTGACGTTGTTGTTGCTGTTGTTTATTTGACGTTGTTGTTGTTGTTGTTGTTTATTTGACGTTGTCGTTGTTGTTTATTTGACGTTGTTGTTGTTGTTGACGTTGTTGTTGTTGTTGTTGTTGTTTATTTGACGTTGTTATTGTTGTTGCTGTTGTTTATTTGACGTTGTTGTTGTCGTTGTTGTTGTTTATTTGACGTTGTTGTTGTTGTTGTTATTTATTTGACGTTGTTGTTGTTGTTTATTTGACGTTGTTGTTGTTTTTTATTTGACGTTGTTGTTGTTGTTTATTTGACATTGTTATTGTTGTTGTTGACGTTGTTGTTGTTGTTTATTTGATATTGTTGTTGTTGTTGTTGTTGTTGGTGTTGTTGTTTATTTGACGTTGTTGTTGCTGTTGTTGTTGTTGTTGTTGTTTATTTGACGTTGTTTTAGTTGTTGTTGACGTTGTTGTTGTTGTTTATTTGATGTTTTTGTTGTTGTTGATGTTGTTGTTGTTGTTTATTTGACGTTGTTGTTGTTGTTGTTGTTGTTATTGTTGTTGTTATTTGACGTTGTTGTTGTTGTTTATTTGATGTTGTTGTTGTTATTTATTTGACATTGTTGTTGTTGTTGACGTTGTTGTTGTTGTTTATTTGACATTGTTGTTGTTGTTGTTTATTTGACGTTGTTGTTGTTGTTTATTTGACGTAGTTGTTGTTGTTGACATTGTTGTTGTTGTTGTTGTTTATTTGACATTGTTGTTGTTATTGTATATTTGACGTTGTTGTTGTTTATTTGACGTTGTTGTTGTTATTGTTGTTGTTTATTTGACGTTGTTATTGTTGTTTATTTGATGTTGTTGTTGTTGTTGTTGTTTATTTGACGTTGGTGTTGTTGTTGTTTATTTGACGTTGTTGTTGTTGTTATTTAGTTGACGTTGTTGTTGTTGTTATTGTTTATTAGACGTTGTTGTTGTTGTTGTTTATTTGACGTTGTTATTGTTGTTTATTTGACGTTGTTGTTATTGTTGTTGTTTATTTAACGTTGTTGTTGTTGTTTATTGGACGTTGTTGTTATTTATTTGACGTTGTTATTGTTGTTGTTTATTGGACGTTGTTGTTGTTGTTTATTTGACGTTGTTGTTGTTGTTGTTTATTTGACGTTGTTGTTGTTGTTTATTTGACGTTGTTGTTGTTGTTGTTTATTTGATGTTGTTGTTGTTGTTGTTTATTTGACGTTGTTGTTGTTGTTGTTTATTTGACATTATTGTTGTTGTTGACGTTGTTGTTGTTGTTTATTTGACGTTGTTGCTGTTGTTTATTTGACATTGTTGTTGTCGTTGTTGTTGTTTATTTGACGTTGTTGTTGTTGTTGTTTATTTGACGTTGTTGTTGTTGTTATATATTTGACGTTGTTGTTGTTGTTATTGTTTATTTGACGTTGTTGTTGTTGTTGTTTATTTGACGTTGTTGTTGTTGTTGATGTTGTTGTTATTGTTGTTGTTGTTGTTTATTTGACGTTTTGTTGTTGTTGATCTTGTTGTTGTTTTTGTAGTTGTTTATTTGACGTTGTTGTTGTTGTTTATTTGACATTTTTGTTGTTGTTGATGTTGTTATTGTTGTTGTTTATTTGACATTGTTTTTATTTTTTATTTGACGTTGTTGTTGTTGTTGTTGTTTATTTGATGTTGTTGTTGTTGTTGTTATTGTTGTTGTTTATTTGACGTTGTTGTTGTTGTTTATTTGATGTTGTTGTTGTTGTTTATTTGACGTTGGTGTTGTTGTTGTTGTTTATTTGACGCTGTTATTGTTGTTATTTATTTGACGTCGTTGTTGTTGTTATTGTTTATTTGACGTTGTTGTTGTTGTTTATTTGACGTTTTTATTGTTGTTTATTTGACGTTGTTTTTGTTATTTGACGTTGTTGTTGTATTTGTTGTTGTTGTTGTTGTTGCTTATTTGACGTTGTTGTTATTGTTGTTGTTTATTTGACGTTATTGTTGTTGTTGTTTATTTGACGTTGTTGTTGTTGTTGTTTATTTGACGTTGTTGTTGTTGTTGTTTATTTGACATTATTGTTGTTGTTGACGTTGTTGTTGTTGTTTATTTGACGTTGTTGCTGTTGTTTATTTGACATTGTTGTTGTCGTTGTTGTTGTTTATTTGACGTTTTGTTGTTGTTGATGTTGTTGTTGTTTTTGTAGTTGTTTATTTGACGTTGTTGTTGTTGTTTATTTGACATTGTTGTTGTTGTTGTTGTTTATTTGACGTTGTTGTTGTTGTTGATGTTGTTGTTATTGTTGTTGTTGTTGTTTATTTGACGTTTTGTTGTTGTTGATCTTGTTGTTGTTTTTGTAGTTGTTTATTTGACGTTGTTGTTGTTGTTTATTTGACGTTGTTGTTGTTGTTGTTGTTATTGTTGTTGTTGTTGTTTATTTGACGTTGTTGTTGTTATTTATTTGACGTTGTTGTTGTTGTTGTTTATTTGACGTTGTTGTTGTTATTTATTTGACGTTGTTGTTGTTGTTGTTTATTTGACGTTGTTGTTGTTGTTGTTTATTTGACGTTGTTGTTGTTGTTGTTTATTTGACGTTGTTGTTGTTGTTATTTATTTGACGTTGTTGTTGTTGTTGTTTATTTGACATTGTTGTTCTTGTTGTTTATTTGACGTTGTTGTTGTTGTTTATTTGACGTTGTTGTTGTTGACGTTGTTGTTGTTGTTGTTGTTTATTTGACGTTGTTGTTGTTGCTTATTTGACGTAGTTGTTGTTGTTGACGTTGTTTTTGTTGTTGTTATTGTTTGTTTATTTAATGATTTTGTTGTTGTTGTTGTTGTTTACTTGACGTTGTTGTTGTTGTTTATTTGACGTTGTTGTTGTTGTTGTTGACGTTGTTGTTGTTGTTTTTGTTGTTTATTTGATGTTGTTGTAGTTGTTTATTTGACGTTGTTGTTGTTCTTGTTGTTGTTGCTGTTTATTTGACGATATTATTGTTGTTGTTGTTTATTTGACGTTGGTGTTGTTGTTGTTGTTTATTTGACGTTGTTATTGTTGTTATTTATTTGACGTTGTTGTTGTTGTTATTGTTTATTTGACGTTGTTGTTGTTTATTTGACGTTTTTATTGTTGTTTATTTGACGTTGTTTTTTTTATTTGACGTTGTTGTTGTATTTGTTGTTGTTGTTGTTGTTGCTTATTTGACGTTGTTGTTATTGTTGATGTTTATTTGACGTTGTTGTTGCTGTTGTTTATTTGACGTTGTTGTTGTTGTTGTTGTTTATTTGACGTTGTTGTTGTTGTTGTTGTTGTTTATTTGACGTTATTGTTGTTGTTGACGTTGTTGTTGTTGTTGTTTATTTGACGTTGTTGCTGTTGTTTATTTGACGTTGTTGTTGTCGTTGTTGTTGTTTATTTGACGTTGTTGTTGTTGCTTATTTGACGTTGTTGTTGTTGTTGTTATATATTTGACGTTGTTGTTGTTGTTATTGTTTATTTGACGTTGTTGTTGTTGTTTATTTGGCGTTGTTGTTGTTGATGTTGTTGTTATTGTTGTTGTTGTTGTTTATTTGACGTTTTGTTGTTGTTGATGTTGTTGTTGTTTTTGTAGTTGTTTATTTGACGTTGTTGTTGTTTATTTGACGTTGTTGTTGTTGATTATTTGACGTTGTTGTTGTTGTTATTGTTGTTGTTGTTGTTGTTTAGTTGACGTTGTTGTTGTTATTTATTTGACGTTGTTGTTGTTGTTGTTTATTTGACGTTGTTGTTGTTGTTGTTTATTTGACGTTGTTGTTGTTGTTGATGTTGTTGTTATTGTTGTTGTTGTTTATTTGACGTTTTGTTGTTGTTGATGTTGTTGTTGTTTTTGTAGTTGTTTATTTGACGTTGTTGTTGTTGTTTATTTGACATTGTTGTTGTTGTTTTTGTTTATTTGACGTTGTTGTTATTTATTTGACGTTGTTGTTGTTGTTGTTGTTTATTTGACGTTGTTGTTGTTGTTGTTTATTTGACGCTGTTGTTGTTGTTGTTGTTTATTTGACGTTGTTGTTGTTATTTATTTGACGTTGTTGTTGTTGTTGTTGTTTATTTGACATTGTTGTTGTTGTTGTTTATTTGACGTTGTTGTTGTTGTTTATTTGACGTTGTTGTTGTTGTTTATTTGACGTTGTTGTTGTTGATGTTGTTGTTGTTGTTGTTGTTGTTTATTTGACGTTGTTGTTGTTGTTGTTTATTTGGCGTAGTTGTTGTTGTTGACGTTGTTGTTGTTGTTGTTATTGTTTGTTTATTTAACGATTTTGTTGTTGTTGTTGTTGTTTACTTGACGTTGTTGTTGTTGTTTATTTGACGTTGTTGTTGTTGTTGTTGTTGACGTTGTTGTTTTTGTTGTTTATTTGATGTTGTTGTAGTTGTTTATTTGACGTTGTTGTTGTTCTTGTTGTTGTTGCTGTTTATTTGACGATATTATTGTTGTTGTTGTTTATTTGACGTTGGTGTTGTTGTTGTTGTTTATTTGACGTTGTTATTGTTGTTATTTATTTGACGTTGTTGTTGTTGTTATTGTTTATTTGACGTTGTTGTTGTTTATTTGACGTTTTTATTGTTGTTTATTTGACGTTGTTTTTTTTATTTGACGTTGTTGTTGTATTTGTTGTTGTTGTTGTTGTTGCTTATTTGACGTTGTTGTTATTGTTGATGTTTATTTGACGTTGTTGTTGCTGTTGTTTATTTGACGTTGTTGTTGTTGTTGTTTATTTGACGTTGTTGTTGTTGTTGTTGTTGTTTATTTGACGTTATTGTTGTTGTTGACGTTGTTGTTGTTGTTGTTTATTTGACGTTGTTGCTGTTGTTTATTTGACGTTGTTGTTGTCGTTGTTGTTGTTTATTTGACGTTGTTGTTGTTGCTTATTTGACGTTGTTGTTGTTGTTGTTATATATTTGACGTTGTTGTTGTTGTTATTGTTTATTTGACGTTGTTGTTGTTGTTTATTTGGCGTTGTTGTTGTTGATGTTGTTGTTATTGTTGTTGTTGTTGTTTATTTGACGTTTTGTTGTTGTTGATGTTGTTGTTGTTTTTGTAGTTGTTTATTTGACGTTGTTGTTGTTTATTTGACGTTGTTGTTGTTGATTATTTGACGTTGTTGTTGTTGTTATTGTTGTTGTTGTTGTTGTTTAGTTGACGTTGTTGTTGTTATTTATTTGACGTTGTTGTTGTTGTTGTTTATTTGACGTTGTTGTTGTTGTTGTTTATTTGACGTTGTTGTTGTTGTTGATGTTGTTGTTATTGTTGTTGTTGTTTATTTGACGTTTTGTTGTTGTTGATGTTGTTGTTGTTTTTGTAGTTGTTTATTTGACGTTGTTGTTGTTGTTTATTTGACATTGTTGTTGTTGTTTTTGTTTATTTAACGTTGTTGTTATTTATTTGACGTTGTTGTTGTTGTTGTTGTTTATTTGACGTTGTTGTTGTTTATTTGACGTTGTTGTTGTTGATTATTTGACGTTGTTGTTGTTGTTATTGTTGTTGTTGTTGTTGTTTAGTTGACGTTGTTGTTGTTATTTATTTGACGTTGTTGTTGTTGTTGTTTATTTGACGTTGTTGTTGTTGTTGTTTATTTGACGTTGTTGTTGTTGTTGATGTTGTTGTTATTGTTGTTGTTGTTTATTTGACGTTTTGTTGTTGTTGATGTTGTTGTTGTTTTTGTAGTTGTTTATTTGACGTTGTTGTTGTTGTTTATTTGACATTGTTGTTGTTGTTTTTGTTTATTTGACGTTGTTGTTATTTATTTGACGTTGTTGTTGTTGTTGTTGTTTATTTGACGTTGTTGTTGTTGTTGTTTATTTGACGCTGTTGTTGTTGTTGTTGTTTATTTGACGTTGTTGTTGTTATTTATTTGACGTTGTTGTTGTTGTTGTTGTTTATTTGACATTGTTGTTGTTGTTGTTTATTTGACGTTGTTGTTGTTGTTTATTTGACGTTGTTGTTGTTGTTTATTTGACGTTGTTGTTGTTGACGTTGTTGTTGTTGTTGTTGTTGTTTATTTGACGTTGTTGTTGTTGTTGTTTATTTGGCGTAGTTGTTGTTGTTGACGTTGTTGTTGTTGTTGTTATTGTTTGTTTATTTAACGATTTTGTTGTTGTTGTTGTTGTTTACTTGACGTTGTTGTTGTTGTTTATTTGACGTTGTTGTTGTTGTTGTTGACGTTGTTGTTTTTGTTGTTTATTTGATGTTGTTGTAGTTGTTTATTTGACGTTGTTGTTGTTCTTGTTGTTGTTGCTGTTTATTTGACGATATTATTGTTGTTGTTGTTTATTTGACGTTGGTGTTGTTGTTGTTGTTTATTTGACGTTGTTATTGTTGTTATTTATTTGACGTTGTTGTTGTTGTTATTGTTTATTTGACGTTGTTGTTGTTTATTTGACGTTTTTATTGTTGTTTATTTGACGTTGTTTTTTTTATTTGACGTTGTTGTTGTATTTGTTGTTGTTGTTGTTGTTGCTTATTTGACGTTGTTGTTATTGTTGATGTTTATTTGACGTTGTTGTTGCTGTTGTTTATTTGACGTTGTTGTTGTTGTTGTTTATTTGACGTTGTTGTTGTTGTTGTTGTTGTTTATTTGACGTTATTGTTGTTGTTGACGTTGTTGTTGTTGTTGTTTATTTGACGTTGTTGCTGTTGTTTATTTGACGTTGTTGTTGTCGTTGTTGTTGTTTATTTGACGTTGTTGTTGTTGCTTATTTGACGTTGTTGTTGTTGTTGTTATATATTTGACGTTGTTGTTGTTGTTATTGTTTATTTGACGTTGTTGTTGTTGTTTATTTGGCGTTGTTGTTGTTGATGTTGTTGTTATTGTTGTTGTTGTTGTTTATTTGACGTTTTGTTGTTGTTGATGTTGTTGTTGTTTTTGTAGTTGTTTATTTGACGTTGTTGTTGTTTATTTGACGTTGTTGTTGTTGATTATTTGACGTTGTTGTTGTTGTTATTGTTGTTGTTGTTGTTGTTTAGTTGACGTTGTTGTTGTTATTTATTTGACGTTGTTGTTGTTGTTGTTTATTTGACGTTGTTGTTGTTGTTGTTTATTTGACGTTGTTGTTGTTGTTGATGTTGTTGTTATTGTTGTTGTTGTTTATTTGACGTTTTGTTGTTGTTGATGTTGTTGTTGTTTTTGTAGTTGTTTATTTGACGTTGTTGTTGTTGTTTATTTGACATTGTTGTTGTTGTTTTTGTTTATTTGACGTTGTTGTTATTTATTTGACGTTGTTGTTGTTGTTGTTGTTTATTTAACGTTGTTGTTGTTGTTGTTGTTTATTTGACGCTGTTGTTGTTGTTGTTTATTTGACGTTGTTGTTGTTATTTATTTGACGTTGTTGTTGTTGTTGTTGTTTATTTGACATTGTTGTTGTTGTTGTTTATTTGACGTTGTTGTTGTTGTTTATTTGACGTTGTTGTTGTTGTTTATTTGACGTTGTTGTTGTTGACGTTGTTGTTGTTGTTGTTGTTGTTGTTTATTTGACGTTGTTGTTGTTGTTGTTTATTTGGCGTAGTTGTTGTTGTTGACGTTGTTGTTGTTGTTGTTATTGTTTGTTTATTTAACGATTTTGTTGTTGTTGTTGTTGTTTACTTGACGTTGTTGTTGTTGTTTATTTGACGTTGTTGTTGTTGTTGTTGACGTTGTTGTTTTTGTTGTTTATTTGATGTTGTTGTAGTTGTTTATTTGACGTTGTTGTTGTTCTTGTTGTTGTTGCTGTTTATTTGACGATATTATTGTTGTTGTTGTTTATTTGACGTTGGTGTTGTTGTTGTTGTTTATTTGACGTTGTTATTGTTGTTATTTATTTGACGTTGTTGTTGTTGTTATTGTTTATTTGACGTTGTTGTTGTTTATTTGACGTTTTTATTGTTGTTTATTTGACGTTGTTTTTTTTATTTGACGTTGTTGTTGTATTTGTTGTTGTTGTTGTTGTTGCTTATTTGACGTTGTTGTTATTGTTGATGTTTATTTGACGTTGTTGTTGCTGTTGTTTATTTGACGTTGTTGTTGTTGTTGTTGTTTATTTGACGTTGTTGTTGTTGTTGTTTATTTGACGTTATTGTTGTTGTTGACGTTGTTGTTGTTGTTGTTGTTTATTTGACGTTGTTGCTGTTAGTTATTTGACATTGTTGTTGTCGTTGTTGTTGTTTATTTGACGTTGTTGTTGTTGTTGTTGTTTATTTGACATTGTTGTTGTTGTTGTTATTGTTGTTGTTGTTGTTTATTTGACGTTGTTGTTGTTATTTATTTGACGTTGTTGTTGTTGTTGTTTATTTGACGTTGTTGTTGTTGTTGTTTATTTGACGTTGTTGTTGTTGTTGTTTATTTGACGTTGTTGTTGTTGTTATTTATTTGACGTTGTTGTTGTTGTTGTTTATTTGACATTGTTGTTCTTGTTGTTTATTTGACGTTGTTGTTGTTGTTTATTTGACGTTGTTGTTGTTGACGTTGTTGTTGTTGTTGTTGTTTATTTGACGTTGTTGTTGTTGCTTATTTGACGTAGTTGTTGTTGTTGACGTTGTTTTTGTTGTTGTTATTGTTTGTTTATTTAACGATTTTGTTGTTGTTGTTGTTGTTTACTTGACGTTGTTGTTGTTGTTTATTTGACGTTGTTGTTGTTGTTGTTGACGTTGTTGTTGTTGTTTTTGTTGTTTATTTGATGTTGTTGTAGTTGTTTATTTGACGTTGTTGTTGTTCTTGTTGTTGTTGCTGTTTATTTGACGATATTATTGTTGTTGTTGTTTATTTGACGTTGGTGTTGTTGTTGTTGTTTATTTGACGTTGTTATTGTTGTTATTTATTTGACGTTGTTGTTGTTGTTATTGTTTATTTGACGTTGTTGTTGTTTATTTGACGTTTTTATTGTTGTTTATTTGACGTTGTTTTTTTTATTTGACGTTGTTGTTGTATTTGTTGTTGTTGTTGTTGTTGCTTATTTGACGTTGTTGTTATTGTTGATGTTTATTTGACGTTGTTGTTGCTGTTGTTTATTTGACGTTGTTGTTGTTGTTGTTGTTTATTTGACGTTGTTGTTGTTGTTGTTGTTGTTTATTTGACGTTATTGTTGTTGTTGACGTTGTTGTTGTTGTTGTTTATTTGACGTTGTTGCTGTTGTTTATTTGACGTTGTTGTTGTCGTTGTTGTTGTTTATTTGACGTTGTTGTTGTTGCTTATTTGACGTTGTTGTTGTTGTTGTTGTTATATATTTGACGTTGTTGTTGTTGTTATTGTTTATTTGACGTTGTTGTTGTTGTTTATTTGGCGTTGTTGTTGTTGATGTTGTTGTTATTGTTGTTGTTGTTGTTTATTTGACGTTTTGTTGTTGTTGATGTTGTTGTTGTTTTTGTAGTTGTTTATTTGACGTTGTTGTTGTTTATTTGACGTTGTTGTTGTTGATTATTTGACGTTGTTGTTGTTGTTATTGTTGTTGTTGTTGTTGTTTAGTTGACGTTGTTGTTGTTATTTATTTGACGTTGTTGTTGTTGTTGTTTATTTGACGTTGTTGTTGTTGTTGTTTATTTGACGTTGTTGTTGTTGTTGATGTTGTTGTTATTGTTGTTGTTGTTTATTTGACGTTTTGTTGTTGTTGATGTTGTTGTTGTTTTTGTAGTTGTTTATTTGACGTTGTTGTTGTTGTTTATTTGACATTGTTGTTGTTGTTTTTGTTTATTTGACGTTGTTGTTATTTATTTGACGTTGTTGTTGTTGTTGTTGTTGTTTATTTGACGTTGTTGTTGTTGTTGTTGTTTATTTGACGCTGTTGTTGTTGTGGTTGTTTATTTGACGTTGTTGTTGTTTATTTGACGTTGTTGTTGTTATTTATTTGACGTTGTTGTTGTTGTTGTTGTTTATTTGACATTGTTGTTGTTGTTGTTGTTTATTTGACGTTGTTGTTGTTGTTTATTTGACGTTGTTGTTGTTGACGTTGTTGTTGTTGTTTATTTGACGTTGTTGTTGTTTATTTGACGTAGTTTTTGTTGTTGACGTTGTTGTTGTTGTTATTATTTGTTTATTTCACGATTTTGTTGTTGTTGTTGTTGTTTACTTGACGTTGTTGTTGTTGTTGTTTATTTGACGTTGTTGTTGTTGTTGTTGACGTTGTTGTTGTTGTTGTTTTTGTTTTTTGATTGACGTTGTTGTAGTTGTTTATTTGACGTTGTTGTTGTTCTTGTTGTTGTTGCTGTTTATTTGACGATATTATTGTTGTTGTTGTTGTTTATTTGACGTTGTTGTTGTTGTTGTTGTTTATTTGACGTTGTTGTTGTTGTTGTTATTTATTTGACATTGTTGTTGTTGTTGTTCATTTGACGTTGTTGTTATTGTTTATTTGACGTTGTTGTTGTTGTTGTTGTTTGTTTGACGTTGTTTTTGTCATTGTTTTTGTTGTTTATTTGACGTTGTTATTGTTGTTGTTTATTTGACATTGTTGTTGTTGTTTATTTGACGTTGTTGCTGTTGTTGACGTTGTTGTTCTTGTTTATTTGACGTTGTTGTTATTGTTGTTGTTGTTATTGTTGTTGTTGTTTATTTGACATTGTTGTTGTTGTTGTTGTTGACGTTGTTGTTGTTGTTGTTATTTATTTGACGTTTTTGTTGTTGTTGTTGTTTATTTGATGTTGTTGTTGTTGTTGTTGTTTATTTGATGTTGTTGTTGTTGTTATTTATTTGACGTTGTTGTAATTGTTTATTTGACATTGTTGTTGTTGTTATTGTTTATTTGACGTTGTTGTTATTGTATATTTGACGTTGTTGTTGTTGTTGTTGTTGTTCACGTTGTTGTTGTTGTTGTTTATTTGACGTTGTTGTTGTTGTTTATTTGATGTTGTTGTTGTTGTTGTTTATTTGACGGTGTTGTTGTTGTTGTTTATTTGACGTTGTTGTTGTTGTTGTTTATTTGACGTTGTTGTTGTTGTTGTTATTTATTTGGCATTGTTGTTGTTGTTGACGTTGTTGTTGTTGTTGTTTATTTGACGTTGTTGTTGTTGTTGTTCACGTTGTTGTTGTTGGTGTTTATTTGACGTTGTTGTTGTTGTTTATTTGACGTTGTTGTTGTTGTTGTTGTATATTTGACGTTGTTGTTGTTGTTGTTTATTTGACGGTGTTATTGTTGTTGTTGTTGTTTATTTGACGTTGTTGTTGTTGTTGTTGTTTATTTGATGTTGTTGTTGTTGATGTTGTTGTTGTTTATTTGACGTTGTTGTTGTTGTTGACATAGTTGTTGTTGTTGTTTATTTCACGTTGTTGATGTAGTTGACGTTGTTGTTTATTTGACGTTGTTGTTGTTTATTTGACATTGTTGTTGTTGTTGACGTTGTTGGTGTTGTTGTTTATTTGACTCTATTTTAGTTGTTGTTGTTTATTTGACGTTGTTGTTGTTGTTTATTTGACGTTTTTGTTATTGACATTGTTGTTGTTGTTGTTTATATGACGTTGTTGTTGTTGTTGTTTATTTGACATAATTGTTGTTGTTGACGTTAATGTTGTTGTTGTTTATTTGACGTTTTTGTTGTTGTTGTTGATGTTGTTGTTGTTGTTGTTTATTTGACGTTGTTGTTATTGTTTATTTGACGTTGTTGTTGTTGTTGTTTATTTGACGTTGTTGTTGTTGTTATTGTTGTTGTTTATTGGACATTGTTGTTGTTGTTGTTGTTTATTTGATGTTGTTGTTGTTGTTTATTTGACGTTGGTGTTGTTGTTGTTTATTTGACGTTGTTGTTGTTGTTTTTTATTTGACGTTGTTGTTGTTGTTGTTATTGTTTATTTGACGTTGTTGCTGTTGTTGTTGTTGTTTATTTGACGTTGTTATTGTTGTTTATTTGACATTGTTTTTGTTATTTGACGTTCTTGTTGTATTTATTGTTGTTGTTGTTGCTTATTTGACGTTGTTGTTATTATTGTTGTTTATTTGACGTTGTTGTTGCTGTTGTTTATTTGACGTTGTTGTTGTTGTTGTTGTTTATTTGACGTTGTCGTTGTTGTTTATTTGACGTTGTTGTTGTTGTTGACGTTGTTGTTGTTGTTGTTGTTGTTTATTTGACGTTGTTATTGTTGTTGCTGTTGTTTATTTGACGTTGTTGTTGTCGTTGTTGTTGTTTATTTGACGTTGTTGTTGTTGTTGTTATTTATTTGACGTTGTTGTTGTTGTTTATTTGACGTTGTTGTTGTTTTTTATTTGACGTTGTTGTTGTTGTTTATTTGACATTGTTATTGTTGTTGTTGACGTTGTTGTTGTTGTTTATTTGATATTGTTGTTGTTGTTGTTGTTGTTGGTGTTGTTGTTTATTTGACGTTATTGTTGTTGTTGTTGTTGTTGTTGTTGTTTATTTGACGTTGTTTTAGTTGTTGTTGACGTTGTTGTTGTTGTTGTTTATTTGATGTTTTTGTTGTTGTTGATGTTGTTGTTGTTGTTTATTTGACGTTGTTGTTGTTGTTGTTGTTATTGTTGTTGTTATTTGACGTTGTTGTTGTTGTTTATTTGATGTTGTTGTTGTTATTTATTTGACATTGTTGTTGTTGTTGACGTTGTTGTTGTTGTTTATTTGACATTGTTGTTGTTGTTGTTTATTTGACGTTGTTGTTGTTGTTTATTTGACGTAGTTGTTGTTGTTGACATTGTTGTTGTTGTTGTTGTTTATTTGACGTTTTTGTTGTTGTTGATGTTGTTGTTGTTATTTATTTGACGTTGTTGTTATTGTATATTTGACGTTGTTGTTGTTTATTTGACGTTGTTGTTGTTATTGTTGTTGTTTATTTGACGTTGTTATTGTTGTTTATTTGATGTTGTTGTTGTTGTTGTTGTTTATTTGACGTTGGTGTTGTTGTTGTTTATTTGACGTTGTTGTTGTTGTTATTTAGTTGACGTTGTTGTTGTTGTTATTGTTTATTAGACGTTGTTGTTGTTGTTGTTTATTTGACGTTGTTATTGTTGTTTATTTGACGTTGTTGTTATTGTTGTTGTTTATTTAACGTTGTTGTTGTTGTTTATTGGACGTTGTTGTTATTTATTTGACGTTGTTATTGTTGTTGTTTATTGGACGTTGTTGTTGTTGTTTATTTGACGTTGTTGTTGTTGTTGTTTATTTGACGTTGTTGTTGTTGTTTATTTGACGTTGTTGTTGTTGTTGTTTATTTGATGTTGTTGTTGTTGTTGTTTATTTGACGTTGTTGTTGTTGTTGTTTATTTGACATTATTGTTGTTGTTGACGTTGTTGTTGTTGTTTATTTGACGTTGTTGCTGTTGTTTATTTGACATTGTTGTTGTCGTTGTTGTTGTTTATTTGACGTTGTTGTTGTTGTTGTTTATTTGACGTTGTTGTTGTTGTTATATATTTGACGTTGTTGTTGTTGTTATTGTTTATTTGACGTTGTTGTTGTTGTTGTTTATTTGACGTTGTTGTTGTTGTTGATGTTGTTGTTATTGTTGTTGTTGTTGTTTATTTGACGTTTTGTTGTTGTTGATCTTGTTGTTGTTTTTGTAGTTGTTTATTTGACGTTGTTGTTGTTGTTTATTTGACATTTTTGTTGTTGTTGATGTTGTTATTGTTGTTGTTTATTTGACGTTGTTTTTATTTTTTATTTGACGTTGTTGTTGTTGTTGTTGTTTATTTGATGTTGTTGTTGTTGTTGTTATTGTTGTTGTTTATTTGACGTTGTTGTTGTTGTTTATTTGATGTTGTTGTTGTTGTTTATTTGACGTTGGTGTTGTTGTTGTTGTTTATTTGACGCTGTTATTGTTGTTATTTATTTGACGTCGTTGTTGTTGTTATTGTTTATTTGACGTTGTTGTTGTTGTTTATTTGACGTTTTTATTGTTGTTTATTTGACGTTGTTTTTGTTATTTGACGTTGTTGTTGTATTTGTTGTTGTTGTTGTTGTTGCTTATTTGACGTTGTTGTTATTGTTGTTGTTTATTTGACGTTATTGTTGTTGTTGTTTATTTGACGTTGTTGTTGTTGTTGTTTATTTGACGTTGTTGTTGTTGTTGTTTATTTGACATTATTGTTGTTGTTGACGTTGTTGTTGTTGTTTATTTGACGTTGTTGCTGTTGTTTATTTGACATTGTTGTTGTCGTTGTTGTTGTTTATTTGACGTTGTTGTTGTTGTTTATTTGACGTTGTTGTTGTTGTTATATATTTGACGTTGTTGTTGTTGTTATTGTTTATTTGACGTTGTTGTTGTTGTTGTTTATTTGACGTTGTTGTTGTTGTTGATGTTGTTGTTATTGTTGTTGTTGTTGTTTATTTGACGTTTTGTTGTTGTTGATCTTGTTGTTGTTTTTGTAGTTGTTTATTTGACGTTGTTGTTGTTGTTTATTTGACGTTGTTGTTGTTGTTGTTATTGTTGTTGTTGTTGTTTATTTGACGTTGTTGTTGTTATTTATTTGACGTTGTTGTTGTTGTTGTTTATTTGACGTTGTTGTTGTTATTTATTTGACGTTGTTGTTGTTGTTGTTTATTTGACGTTGTTGTTGTTGTTGTTTATTTGACGTTGTTGTTGTTGTTGTTTATTTGACGTTGTTGTTGTTGTTATTTATTTGACGTTGTTGTTGTTGTTGTTTATTTGACATTGTTGTTCTTGTTGTTTATTTGACGTTGTTGTTGTTGTTTATTTGACGTTGTTGTTGTTGACGTTGTTGTTGTTGTTGTTGTTTATTTGACGTTGTTGTTGTTGCTTATTTGACGTAGTTGTTGTTGTTGACGTTGTTTTTGTTGTTGTTATTGTTTGTTTATTTAACGATTTTGTTGTTGTTGTTGTTGTTTACTTGACGTTGTTGTTGTTGTTTATTTGACGTTGTTGTTGTTGTTGTTGACGTTGTTGTTGTTGTTTTTGTTGTTTATTTGATGTTGTTGTAGTTGTTTATTTGACGTTGTTGTTGTTCTTGTTGTTGTTGCTGTTTATTTGACGATATTATTGTTGTTGTTGTTTATTTGACGTTGGTGTTGTTGTTGTTGTTTATTTGACGTTGTTATTGTTGTTATTTATTTGACGTTGTTGTTGTTGTTATTGTTTATTTGACGTTGTTGTTGTTTATTTGACGTTTTTATTGTTGTTTATTTGACGTTGTTTTTTTTATTTGACGTTGTTGTTGTATTTGTTGTTGTTGTTGTTGTTGCTTATTTGACGTTGTTGTTATTGTTGATGTTTATTTGATGTTGTTGTTGCTGTTGTTTATTTGACGTTGTTGTTGTTGTTGTTGTTTATTTGACGTTGTTGTTGTTGTTGTTTATTTGACGTTATTGTTGTTGTTGACGTTGTTGTTGTTGTTGTTTATTTGACGTTGTTGCTGTTGTTTATTTGACGTTGTTGTTGTCGTTGTTGTTGTTTATTTGACGTTGTTGTTGTTGCTTATTTGACGTTGTTGTTGTTGTTGTTATATATTTGACGTTGTTGTTGTTGTTATTGTTTATTTGACGTTGTTGTTGTTGTTTATTTGGCGTTGTTGTTGTTGATGTTGTTGTTATTGTTGTTGTTGTTGTTTATTTGACGTTTTGTTGTTGTTGATGTTGTTGTTGTTTTTGTAGTTGTTTATTTGACGTTGTTGTTGTTTATTTGACGTTGTTGTTGTTGATTATTTGACGTTGTTGTTGTTGTTATTGTTGTTGTTGTTGTTGTTTAGTTGACGTTGTTGTTGTTATTTATTTGACGTTGTTGTTGTTGTTGTTTATTTGACGTTGTTGTTGTTGTTGTTTATTTGACGTTGTTGTTGTTGTTGATGTTGTTGTTATTGTTGTTGTTGTTTATTTGACGTTTTGTTGTTGTTGATGTTGTTGTTGTTTTTGTAGTTGTTTATTTGACGTTGTTGTTGTTGTTTATTTGACATTGTTGTTGTTGTTTTTGTTTATTTGACGTTGTTGTTATTTATTTGACGTTGTTGTTGTTGTTGTTGTTTATTTGACGTTGTTGTTGTTGTTGTTTATTTGACGCTGTTGTTGTTGTTGTTGTTTATTTGACGTTGTTGTTGTTATTTATTTGACGTTGTTGTTGTTGTTGTTGTTTATTTGACATTGTTGTTGTTGTTGTTTATTTGACGTTGTTGTTGTTGTTTATTTGACGTTGTTGTTGTTGTTTATTTGACGTTGTTGTTGTTGACGTTGTTGTTGTTGTTGTTGTTGTTTATTTGACGTTGTTGTTGTTGTTGTTTATTTGGCGTAGTTGTTGTTGTTGACGTTGTTGTTGTTGTTGTTATTGTTTGTTTATTTAACGATTTTGTTGTTGTTGTTGTTGTTTACTTGACGTTGTTGTTGTTGTTTATTTGACGTTGTTGTTGTTGTTGTTGACGTTGTTGTTTTTGTTGTTTATTTGATGTTGTTGTAGTTGTTTATTTGACGTTGTTGTTGTTCTTGTTGTTGTTGCTGTTTATTTGACGATATTATTGTTGTTGTTGTTTATTTGACGTTGGTGTTGTTGTTGTTGTTTATTTGACGTTGTTATTGTTGTTATTTATTTGACGTTGTTGTTGTTGTTATTGTTTATTTGACGTTGTTGTTGTTTATTTGACGTTTTTATTGTTGTTTATTTGACGTTGTTTTTTTTATTTGACGTTGTTGTTGTATTTGTTGTTGTTGTTGTTGTTGCTTATTTGACGTTGTTGTTATTGTTGATGTTTATTTGACGTTGTTGTTGCTGTTGTTTATTTGACGTTGTTGTTGTTGTTGTTTATTTGACGTTGTTGTTGTTGTTGTTGTTGTTTATTTGACGTTATTGTTGTTGTTGACGTTGTTGTTGTTGTTGTTTATTTGACGTTGTTGCTGTTGTTTATTTGACGTTGTTGTTGTCGTTGTTGTTGTTTATTTGACGTTGTTGTTGTTGCTTATTTGACGTTGTTGTTGTTGTTGTTATATATTTGACGTTGTTGTTGTTGTTATTGTTTATTTGACGTTGTTGTTGTTGTTTATTTGGCGTTGTTGTTGTTGATGTTGTTGTTATTGTTGTTGTTGTTGTTTATTTGACGTTTTGTTGTTGTTGATGTTGTTGTTGTTTTTGTAGTTGTTTATTTGACGTTGTTGTTGTTGTTTATTTGACGTTGTTGTTGTTGATTATTTGACGTTGTTGTTGTTGTTATTGTTGTTGTTGTTGTTGTTTAGTTGACGTTGTTGTTGTTATTTATTTGACGTTGTTGTTGTTGTTGTTTATTTGACGTTGTTGTTGTTGTTGTTTATTTGACGTTGTTGTTGTTGTTGATGTTGTTGTTATTGTTGTTGTTGTTTATTTGACGTTTTGTTGTTGTTGATGTTGTTGTTGTTTTTGTAGTTGTTTATTTGACGTTGTTGTTGTTGTTTATTTGACATTGTTGTTGTTGTTTTTGTTTATTTGACGTTGTTGTTATTTATTTGACGTTGTTGTTGTTGTTGTTGTTTATTTGACGTTGTTGTTGTTGTTGTTGTTTATTTGACGCTGTTGTTGTTGTTGTTTATTTGACGTTGTTGTTGTTATTTATTTGACGTTGTTGTTGTTGTTGTTGTTTATTTGACATTGTTGTTGTTGTTGTTTATTTGACGTTGTTGTTGTTGTTTATTTGACGTTGTTGTTGTTGTTTATTTGACGTTGTTGTTGTTGACGTTGTTGTTGTTGTTGTTGTTGTTGTTGTTTATTTGACGTTGTTGTTGTTGTTGTTTATTTGGCGTAGTTGTTGTTGTTGACGTTGTTGTTGTTGTTGTTATTGTTTGTTTATTTAACGATTTTGTTGTTGTTGTTGTTGTTTACTTGACGTTGTTGTTGTTGTTTATTTGACGTTGTTGTTGTTGTTGTTGACGTTGTTGTTTTTGTTGTTTATTTGATGTTGTTGTAGTTGTTTATTTGACGTTGTTGTTGTTCTTGTTGTTGTTGCTGTTTATTTGACGATATTATTGTTGTTGTTGTTTATTTGACGTTGGTGTTGTTGTTGTTGTTTATTTGACGTTGTTATTGTTGTTATTTATTTGACGTTGTTGTTGTTGTTATTGTTTATTTGACGTTGTTGTTGTTTATTTGACGTTTTTATTGTTGTTTATTTGACGTTGTTTTTTTTATTTGACGTTGTTGTTGTATTTGTTGTTGTTGTTGTTGTTGCTTATTTGACGTTGTTG
Organism: Vicia faba; assembly: GCA_948472305.1. Classification (NCBI taxonomy): domain Eukaryota; kingdom Viridiplantae; phylum Streptophyta; class Magnoliopsida; order Fabales; family Fabaceae; genus Vicia; species Vicia faba. The sequence continues at coordinate 405,568,571 of OX451739.1, read as the reverse complement.
TTATTGTTGATGTTTATTTGACGTTGTTGTTGCTGTTGTTTATTTGACGTTGTTGTTGTTGTTGTTGTTTATTTGACGTTGTTGTTGTTGTTGTTTATTTGACGTTATTGTTGTTGTTGACGTTGTTGTTGTTGTTGTTGTTTATTTGACGTTGTTGCTGTTAGTTATTTGACGTTGTTGTTGTCGTTGTTGTTGTTTATTTGACGTTGTTGTTGTTGTTGTTTATTTGACGTTGTTGTTGTTGTTGTTATTGTTGTTGTTGTTGTTTATTTGACGTTGTTGTTGTTATTTATTTGACGTTGTTGTTGTTGTTGTTTATTTGACGTTGTTGTTGTTGTTGTTTATTTGACGTTGTTGTTGTTGTTGTTTATTTGACGTTGTTGTTGTTGTTATTTATTTGACGTTGTTGTTGTTGTTGTTTATTTGACATTGTTGTTCTTGTTGTTTATTTGACGTTGTTGTTGTTGTTTATTTGACGTTGTTGTTGTTGACGTTGTTGTTGTTGTTGTTGTTTATTTGACGTTGTTGTTGTTGCTTATTTGACGTAGTTGTTGTTGTTGACGTTGTTTTTGTTGTTGTTATTGTTTGTTTATTTAACGATTTTGTTGTTGTTGTTGTTGTTTACTTGACGTTGTTGTTGTTGTTTATTTGACGTTGTTGTTGTTGTTGTTGACGTTGTTGTTGTTGTTTTTGTTGTTTATTTGATGTTGTTGTAGTTGTTTATTTGACGTTGTTGTTGTTCTTGTTGTTGTTGCTGTTTATTTGACGATATTATTGTTGTTGTTGTTTATTTGACGTTGGTGTTGTTGTTGTTGTTTATTTGACGTTGTTATTGTTGTTATTTATTTGACGTTGTTGTTGTTGTTATTGTTTATTTGACGTTGTTGTTGTTTATTTGACGTTTTTATTGTTGTTTATTTGACGTTGTTTTTTTTATTTGACGTTGTTGTTGTATTTGTTGTTGTTGTTGTTGTTGCTTATTTGACGTTGTTGTTATTGTTGATGTTTATTTGACGTTGTTGTTGCTGTTGTTTATTTGACGTTGTTGTTGTTGTTGTTGTTTATTTGACGTTGTTGTTGTTGTTGTTGTTGTTTATTTGACGTTATTGTTGTTGTTGACGTTGTTGTTGTTGTTGTTTATTTGACGTTGTTGCTGTTGTTTATTTGACGTTGTTGTTGTCGTTGTTGTTGTTTATTTGACGTTGTTGTTGTTGCTTATTTGACGTTGTTGTTGTTGTTGTTATATATTTGACGTTGTTGTTGTTGTTATTGTTTATTTGACGTTGTTGTTGTTGTTTATTTGGCGTTGTTGTTGTTGATGTTGTTGTTATTGTTGTTGTTGTTGTTTATTTGACGTTTTGTTGTTGTTGATGTTGTTGTTGTTTTTGTAGTTGTTTATTTGACGTTGTTGTTGTTTATTTGACGTTGTTGTTGTTGATTATTTGACGTTGTTGTTGTTGTTATTGTTGTTGTTGTTGTTGTTTAGTTGACGTTGTTGTTGTTATTTATTTGACGTTGTTGTTGTTGTTGTTTATTTGACGTTGTTGTTGTTGTTGTTTATTTGACGTTGTTGTTGTTGTTGATGTTGTTGTTATTGTTGTTGTTGTTTATTTGACGTTTTGTTGTTGTTGATGTTGTTGTTGTTTTTGTAGTTGTTTATTTGACGTTGTTGTTGTTGTTTATTTGACATTGTTGTTGTTGTTTTTGTTTATTTGACGTTGTTGTTATTTATTTGACGTTGTTGTTGTTGTTGTTGTTTATTTGACGTTGTTGTTGTTGTTGTTGTTTATTTGACGCTGTTGTTGTTGTTGTTTATTTGACGTTGTTGTTGTTATTTATTTGACGTTGTTGTTGTTGTTGTTGTTTATTTGACATTGTTGTTGTTGTTGTTTATTTGACGTTGTTGTTGTTGTTTATTTGACGTTGTTGTTGTTGTTTATTTGACGTTGTTGTTGTTGACGTTGTTGTTGTTGTTGTTTATTTGACGTTGTTGTTGTTGTTGTTTATTTGGCGTAGTTGTTGTTGTTGACGTTGTTGTTGTTGTTGTTATTGTTTGTTTATTTAACGATTTTGTTGTTGTTGTTGTTGTTTACTTGACGTTGTTGTTGTTGTTTATTTGACGTTGTTGTTGTTGTTGTTGACGTTGTTGTTTTTGTTGTTTATTTGATGTTGTTGTAGTTGTTTATTTGACGTTGTTGTTGTTCTTGTTGTTGTTGCTGTTTATTTGACGATATTATTGTTGTTGTTGTTTATTTGACGTTGGTGTTGTTGTTGTTGTTTATTTGACGTTGTTATTGTTGTTATTTATTTGACGTTGTTGTTGTTGTTATTGTTTATTTGACGTTGTTGTTGTTTATTTGACGTTTTTATTGTTATTTATTTGACGTTGTTTTTTTTATTTGACGTTGTTGTTGTATTTGTTGTTGTTGTTGTTGTTGCTTATTTGACGTTGTTGTTATTGTTGATGTTTATTTGACGTTGTTGTTGCTGTTGTTTATTTGACGTTGTTGTTGTTGTTGTTGTTTATTTGACGTTGTTGTTGTTGTTGTTGTTGTTTATTTGACGTTATTGTTGTTGTTGACGTTGTTGTTGTTGTTGTTTATTTGACGTTGTTGCTGTTGTTTATTTGACGTTGTTGTTGTCGTTGTTGTTGTTTATTTGACGTTGTTGTTGTTGCTTATTTGACGTTGTTGTTGTTGTTGTTATATATTTGACGTTGTTGTTGTTGTTATTGTTTATTTGACGTTGTTGTTGTTGTTTATTTGGCGTTGTTGTTGTTGATGTTGTTGTTATTGTTGTTGTTGTTGTTTATTTGACGTTTTGTTGTTGTTGATGTTGTTGTTGTTTTTGTAGTTGTTTATTTGACGTTGTTGTTGTTTATTTGACGTTGTTGTTGTTGATTATTTGACGTTGTTGTTGTTGTTATTGTTGTTGTTGTTGTTGTTTAGTTGACGTTGTTGTTGTTTTTTATTTGACGTTGTTGTTGTTGTTGTTTATTTGACGTTGTTGTTGTTGTTGTTTATTTGACGTTGTTGTTGTTGTTGATGTTGTTGTTATTGTTGTTGTTGTTTATTTGACGTTTTGTTGTTGTTGATGTTGTTGTTGTTTTTGTAGTTGTTTATTTGACGTTGTTGTTGTTGTTTATTTGACATTGTTGTTGTTGTTTTTGTTTATTTGACGTTGTTGTTATTTATTTGACGTTGTTGTTGTTGTTGTTGTTTATTTGACGTTGTTGTTGTTGTTGTTGTTTATTTGACGCTGTTGTTGTTGTTGTTTATTTGACGTTGTTGTTGTTATTTATTTGACGTTGTTGTTGTTGTTGTTGTTTATTTGACATTGTTGTTGTTGTTGTTTATTTGACGTTGTTGTTGTTGTTTATTTGACGTTGTTGTTGTTGTTTATTTGACGTTGTTGTTGTTGACGTTGTTGTTGTTGTTGTTGTTGTTGTTTATTTGACGTTGTTGTTGTTGTTGTTTATTTGGCGTAGTTGTTGTGGTTGACGTTGTTGTTGTTGTTGTTATTGTTTGTTTATTTAACGATTTTGTTGTTGTTGTTGTTGTTTACTTGACGTTGTTGTTGTTGTTTATTTGACGTTGTTGTTGTTGTTGTTGACGTTGTTGTTTTTGTTGTTTATTTGATGTTGTTGTAGTTGTTTATTTGACGTTGTTGTTGTTCTTGTTGTTGTTGCTGTTTATTTGACGATATTATTGTTGTTGTTGTTTATTTGACGTTGGTGTTGTTGTTGTTGTTTATTTGACGTTGTTATTGTTGTTATTTATTTGACGTTGTTGTTGTTGTTATTGTTTATTTGACGTTGTTGTTGTTTATTTGACGTTTTTATTGTTGTTTATTTGACGTTGTTTTTTTTATTTGACGTTGTTGTTGTATTTGTTGTTGTTGTTGTTGTTGCTTATTTGACGTTGTTGTTATTGTTGATGTTTATTTGACGTTGTTGTTGCTGTTGTTTATTTGACGTTGTTGTTGTTGTTGTTGTTGTTTATTTGACGTTGTTGTTGTTGTTGTTGTTTATTTGACGTTATTGTTGTTGTTGACGTTGTTGTTGTTGTTGTTGTTTATTTGACGTTGTTGCTGTTAGTTATTTGACGTTGTTGTTGTCGTTGTTGTTGTTTATTTGACGTTGTTGTTGTTGTTGTTTATTTGACGTTGTTGTTGTTGTTGTTATATATTTGACGTTGTTGTTGTTGTTATTGTTTATTTGACGTTGTTGTTGTTGTTTATTTGACGTTGTTGTTGTTGTTGATGTTGTTGTTATTGTTGTTGTTGTTGTTTATTTGACGTTTTGTTGTTGTTGATGTTGTTCTTGTTTTTGTAGTTGTTTATTTGACGTTGTTGTTGTTTATTTGACGTTGTTGTTGTTGTTTATTTGACGTTGTTGTTGTTGTTATTGTTGTTGTTGTTGTTAATTTGACGTTTTTGTTGTTATTTATTTGACGTTGTTGTTGTTGTTGTTGTTTATTTGACGTTGTTGTTGTTGTTGTTTATTTGACGTTGTTGTTGTTGTTTATTTGACGTTGTTGTTATTTATTTGACGTTGTTGTTGTTGTTGTTGTAGTTTATTTGACATTGTTGTTGTTGTTGTTTATTTGACGTTGTTGTTACTATTTATTTGACGTTGTTGTTGTTGTTGTTGTTTATTTGACGTTGTTGTTGTTGTTGTTTATTTGACGTTGTTGTTGTTGTTTATTTGACGTTGTTGTTGTTATTTATTTGACGTTGTTGTTGTTGTTGTTTATTTGACATTGTTGTTGTTGTTGTTGTTTATTTGACGTTGTTGTTGTTGTTGTTGTTGTTTATTTGACGTTGTTGTTGTTGACGTTGTTGTTGTTGTTTATTTGACGTTGTTGTTGTTGTTTATTTGACGTAGTTGTTGTTGTTGACGTTGTTGTTGTTGTTGTTATTATTTGTTTATTTAACGATTTTGTTGTTGTTGTTGTTGTTTACTTGACGTTGTTGTTGTTGTTGTTTATTTGACGTTGTTGTTGTTGTTGTTGACGTTGTTGTTGTTGTTTTTGTTGTTTATTTGACGTTGTTGTAGTTGTTTATTTGACGTTGTTGTTGTTCTTGTTGTTGTTGCTGTTTATTTGACGATATTATTGTTGTTGTTGTTGTTGTTTATTTGACGTTGTTGTTGTTGTTGTTGTTTATTTGACGTTGTTGTTGTTGTTGTTATTTATTTGACATTGTTGTTGTTGTTGTTGTTCATTTGACGTTGTTGTTGTTGTTTATTTGACATTGTTGTTGTTGTTGACGTTGTTGTAGTTGTTTATTTGACGTTGTTGTTATTGTTGTTGTTGTTGTTTATTTGACATTGTTGTTGTTGTTGTTGACGTTGTTGTTGTTGTTGTTATTTATTTGACGTTTTTGTTGTTGTTGTAATTGTTGTTGTTGTTGTTGTTGTTTATTTGACGTTGTTGTTATTATTTATTTGACGTTGTTGTTGTTGTTATTTATTTGGCATTGTTGTTGTTGTTATTGTTTATTTGACGTTGTTGTTATTGTATATTTGACGTTGTTGTTGTTGTTGTTGTTCACGTTGTTGTTGTTGTTGTTTATTTGACGTTGTTGTTGTTGTTTATTTGATATTGTTGTTGTTGTTGTTGTTGGTGTTGTTGTTTATTTGACGTTGTTGTTGCTGTTGTTGTTGTTGTTTTTTATTTGACGTTGTTTTAGTTGTTGTTGACGTTGTTGTTGTTGTTGTTTGTTTGATGTTTTTGTTGTTGTTGATGTTGTTGTTGTTGTTTATTTGACGTTGTTGTTGTTGTTGTTGTTGTTATTGTTGTTGTTATTTGACGTTGTTGTTGTTGTTTATTTGATGTTGTTGTTGTTATTTATTTGACATTGTTGTTGTTGTTGACGTTGTTGTTGTTGTTTATTTGACATTGTTGTTGTTGTTGTTGTTTATTTGACGTTGTTGTTGTTGTTTATTTGACGTAGTTGTTGTTGTTGACATTGTTGTTGTTGTTGTTGTTTATTTGACGTTTTTGTTGTTGTTGATGTTGTTGTTGTTGTTTATTTGACGTTGTTGTTATTGTATATTTGACGTTGTTGTTGTTTATTTGACGTTGTTGTTGTTATTGTTGTTGTTTATTTGACGTTGTTATTGTTGTTTATTTGATGTTGTTGTTGTTGTTGTTTATTTGACGTTGGTGTTGTTGTTGTTTATTTGACGTTGTTGTTGTTGTTATTTATTTGACGTTGTTGTTGTTGTTATTGTTTATTAGACGTTGTTGTTGTTGTTGTTTATTTGACGTTGTTATTGTTGTTTATTTGACGTTGTTGTTATTGTTGTTGTTTATTTGACGTTGTTGTTGTTGTTTATTGGAAGTTGTTGTTATTTATTTGACGTTGTTATTGTTGTTGTTTATTGGACGTTGTTGTTGTTGTTTATTTGACGTTGTTGTTGTTGTTGTTTATTTGACGTTGTTGTTGTTGTTTATTTGACGTTGTTGTTGTTGTTATTGTTGTTGTTTATTTGACGTTCTTGTTGTTGTTGTTTATTTGATGTTGTTGTTGTTGTTTATTTGACATTGTTGTTGTTGTTGACGTTGTTG